>AWOL01S0043942.1:0-72584 GCA_000715115.1 Nicotiana otophora | reverse complement strand
ACTCAAAGCATCGGCCACCACATTGGCCTTCCCCGGATGGTACAAAATAGTGATATCATAGTCCTTAAGAAGCTCCAACCATCTCCGCTGACGCAAATTAAGATCTTTCTGCTTTAACAGATACTGCAGACTCCGGTGATCAGTATAGATTTCACAATGAACCCCGTACAAATAATGACACCAAATCTCCAAGGTGTGAACAATGTCTGCTAATTCAAGATCATGGGCAGGATAGTTCTTCTCATGGGTCTTCAACTGGCACGAGGCATTNAAATCCCTCCACAAAGCGACGGTAATAACCCGCCAAACCAAGAAAGCTCCTAATCTCCGTGGCTGAGGAAGGTCTAGGCCAAGTCTACACCGCCTCTATCTTTGTCGGATCCACCTAAATACCCTCACTGGACACCACGTGCCCCACGAATGCTACTGAACTGAGCCAAAACTCACATTTGGAGAACTTTGCATAAAGCTTCTCCTCACTCAATCTCTGTAATACAATCTTCAAATGCTGAGCGTGCTCCTCCTGGCTACAAGAGTACACAAGGATGTCATCAATGAATACAACAATGAATGAGTCCAAATAGGGCCGGAATACACTGTTCATCAAATGCATGAATGCTGCTGGGGCATTGGTCAGCCCAAAAGACATCACCAAGAACTCATAATGGCCATATCGAGTCCTGAAGTCTGTCTTAAGAATATATGAATCCTGAATCTTCAGCTGGTGATAACCGGACCTCAAATCAATCTTGAAGAACACCCTCGCTCCCTGAAGCTGGTCGAATAAATCATCAATACGAGGCAAAGGATACTTGTTCTTGACTATGACCTTATTCAAATGCATGTAATCAATACACATTCTCATGGAACCATCCTTCTTTTTCACAAATAGAACCGGTGCACCCCAAGGTGACACACTAGGCCAAATAAACCCCTTATCAAGGAGTTCCTGAAGCCGTTCTTTCAATTCCTTCAACTCCGCCAATGCCATACAATATGCTGGAATAGAAATGGGTTGAGTGCCTGGCACCAAATCAATACCAAAGTCAATATCACTATCAGGCGTCATGCTCGGTAGGTCTGCAGGAAACATATCCGAAAAGTCACGTACCACCGGAATAGAATCAATGACAGGAGTCTCTGCACTAATATCCCTCACAAAGGCCAAATAAGATAGACAACTCTTCTCAACCATGCGTTGAGCCTTCAAATATGAAATCACCCTACTTGGTACATAATCTATAGAACCACTCCACTCAATCCTCGGAAATCCCGGCATAGTCAACATCACTGTCTTAGTGTGACAATCTAGAACATCATGACATGGAGATAAACAATCCATACCCAATATCACGTGAAAGTCGACCATACTGAGTAGCAAAAGGTCCACTTGGGTCTTCAGACCCCCAATAGTCACCACACATGACCGATATATGTGGTCCATAATAATAGTATCACCCACATGAGTAGATACATGAACAGAAGAAACTAGAGACTCACGGGGCATATCCAGGAAATGGGCGAAATACGAGAAAACATATGAATACGTGGAACTAGGGTCAAATAATACTGAGGTATCTCTGTGACAAACTAAGATAATACCTGTAATCATAGCATCTGAAGCAATAGCATCTAGCCTTTCAGGGAGGGCATAGAAATGGGCCTGGCCACCCCTTGATCTGCCTCCCTCTCTAGGGCGACCCCTAGCTGACTAACCTCCACCCTGAGCTGACTGGGCGGGTGGTGAGGTAACTGGTGCTGTAGTCGGAGGTTGACTCCTCTGCTAAAATAGACCTCCATGATGACGAGGACACTCCCTCCATATATGCCCAAGCTCCCCACACTCAAAACAACTCCCTGGTGCTGGCGTCGGAAACTGAAGGGAACCCCTAGTACCAGGATAACTGGTAGAAGAACCTAGCACGGAAGAGCCTTGAACAGGTGGAGCACGGAATAGACTCTGAGCTAAAAGGGTCCTAAGTGATGAGTGGTCCTGTTGAGAACTATGAGAATCATGGCCAGATACTGCACCCCAATGAAGTGGCCGAGCTGATTGAGCTTGTCTGAAATGACGACCTCTACCGTGCTGGAACTGACCCCTAAAAGGAGCACCGCTGAATCCACCCTCACCATGAGGCCTCTTGGACTCCCTCTCAACCCTTTCCTGACCGCGCACTATATCAATTTTCCGAGCAATGTCGACAACCTCATCAAAGGTAGCACCCGTAACCCGCTCCCTGGTCATGAACAACTGTAGCTGATAAGTGAGGCCATCAATAAACCTCATGATCCTCTCTTTGTCCGTGGGAACCAACCGGATAGCATTACGGGACAACTCAGAGAATTGCATCTCATACTGTGTCACAGACGTATCACCCTGGCGAAGCCGCTCAAACTGCTTACGTAGCTCCTCTTTGCGGGATCGAGGCACGAACTTCTCCAAAAAGACCACGGAGAACTGCTGTCAAGTAAGGGGTTTTGCGCCAACAGGCCTACGCCTCTCATAAGTCACCCACCATCTGAGTGCAGCCCCAGAAAATGGAAAGGTAGTGAATGAGACCCCACAAGTCTCCAAAATACTAGTAGTACGGAGTATCCTCTGACACCTGTCCAAAAAGTCTTGAGAATTCTCTCTCTCTCTATGCCACTGAAAGGTAGTGGCTGAAGTCTCCCAAACCTCTCCAACCTAGGTTGATCATCCTCAGGCATAGCAGGAATCACATAATCCTGAGCAACAGCAACCACCTGGGCTGGTGGTGTCTCCGGTGTCTGAAGTCCCTGAATAACCTGCTTGGGTGTGCAATCGACGGGAGTCTGAGTGCCACCCCTGGCCTGAGAAGTGGCTGCGGCCGTCAAAATAGAGACCGCATGAGCAAGGCCAGTACATGCTGTCAGAATTTGAGCTAGGGCCTCCTGAAGGCCTGGAATGACAATAGGCACAGGTGGTGCCCGAGCTGGTGTATCAACAACTGGAACCTGGTCATGATCTGGGACAACCAGTGGATCTGCAAGTATTGCCCCAGCTGCTGCACGGGCTGCACCTCTGCCCCTACCACGGCCTCTACCGCGGCCTCGGCCTCTCGCGGCCCTAGCTGGTGGTACTGGTGGCTGGCCCTCCTAACCGGTAGCACTTGTCCTCACCATCTGTGAGAGAATAAAACAACAGATGTTTAGTTACTAGAATCAACAGATTTGCACGATAAGAATTCAAGAATGTGGAGTTTCATAAAGGATCTACAACTCTCGGAGATAAGTACAGACATCTCTGTACCGATCCACAAGATTCTACTAAACCCGCTCATGATTCATGAAATCCATGTAACCTAGGCTCTGATACCAATCTGTCACGACCCAAACTAATCCCTGTCGTGATGGCGCCTATCGTGGAACTAGGCAAGCTGACTCATTTCCAAAACGAACCGATATTTTCATTTCAAAGATAATTCCAATGTTATTTAACATAAAAACCTTCGTAAAGGAGTTCTAATCAAAATAAAAGTGCGGAAGGAAAAGCCTGACATCGGGGTGTCACTAGTCATGAGCATCTTCTACAAACTGTCAAACAATAGCAAGGCTAACTCATCCTGGAAAATAACTAAATACAACTAGAGAAAGATAAGAGGGAGAAGAGCAGGGGCTGTAATCGCCAAACATCTACCTTGCTATCTCCAAGAAAATGTGCAGCCAGAACAATCAATAACCGATATCGTGTCCAGCTACACCTGAATCTACCCACAAGGTGCAGGGAGAAACGTGAGTAAGCCAACTCAGTAAGTAACAACAATAAATAAAGACTGAGTAGTAGTGACGAGCAATAAAGCATATAACATTCATATCGGGAAATCTTAATAAAATATTACATGCTTGGTTTGAATCAAAACATCTCGTTTAACCTAGTTCCAGTAAAAATCATTTAAACATATTTTTCAACAGTTTTCAGACAGAGGAAAAATGCAAAGGTGAGCAAAAATGATAAAATCCTAAACAGCCTCTCGGGCAAAACATCACTCATATACAGCCCCTCGGAAAAACCTCACAGTCACTCGTGCTACTCGGGCATACCTCACAATCACTCTTGCCACTCGGGCATACCTCACAATCACTCATACCTCCTAGTCACTTAGCACTCAGCACTCGGCACTCGCACTCAGTAGGTACCTGCGCTCACTGGGGGTATGTACAAACTCCGGAGGCGCTCCTTCAGCCCAAGCTCTATAATCTGCATGGACAACTCACGTGATGCACGAACAACTCACGTGCTATAATAATAAAGTATGCTGTAGGCGGGCAGCCCCGATCCACACTCATCCTCATAATCAGACCCTTGGCCGATATCAAACATGCTGCGGCGTGTAGCCCGATCCCATAACTATCCTCACAAATCAGGCCCTCGGCCTTACTCAGTCATAAACCTCTCAAGCCACTCGGGCATTTCAGTAAAACACGGCATTCATCCCAATACATTTATATGCATCAAAATAGAGTCATAAAACTGAGTTATGCATTAAACAAGTATAAACATGACTGAGTATAGATTTTCAATCGAAAACAATGAGAGGATAGTAAGAAAAGGCCCTAAGGGTCCAAACAGCACTGGCACAAGGCCCAAACATGGCATTCAGCCTAATTTACAGAAACTCTTTCTAAAACATATAAGTATCATATAGTTTCAACAAAATATGCAACTTTACAGTTGCTACAGGATGGACCAAGTCACCAATCCTCAACGGTGCACGCCCACACGCCCGTCACCTAGTATGTACGTCACCTCAAAGTAGTAAAATGATAAGAAATTCAGGATTTCATACCCCCAGGACTAGATTTGCAATCGTTACTTACTTCAAGCCGTGAAATTCTTATTCTGCAATTTCCTTTCCTCGTGAATTGGTCTCCAAACGCCTCGAATCTGGTCATAAATAATTTGTTTCAGACAATAAAATTCATTGGAATTAATTCCATAAGAAAATAATGATTTTCCTAAAGAATCCGAAAATTAGCTCAAAAATCGCATGTGGGGCCCACGTCTTGGAACTCGACAAAAATTATAAATTTCGAAAGCCCATTTAACCACGAGTCTAACCATACTAATTTTACCAAAATTCGATCCCAACTCGACCCTTAAATCTTCAATTTAAACCAAGAAGGTTTTCAAATTTTCCCAACTCAACTCACCAATTAAATGATAAAAACAACCATGGATTCGGGTAATTTAACCAATATTGAGTTAAGAACACTTACCCTGTTATTTTCTCTGAATATCACCCAACAATCGCCTCAATCCAAGCTCCAAATCATCAAAAACTGAAAATAGGACGAAGTCCCATTTTCATAACATAAACTCACTACCCAGGCTTTTCTTCTTCGTGAACGCGGTCAGTGCCTCGCATTCGCGAAGCACAAAATAGCTCCCGTCCAAATTCCTCCTTCGCGAACGCGACATCACCCTCGCGTTCGTGAAGCACAAAATGCCTCTGCCTTAATGCCTTCTACGCCAACGCGTTCAACCCATCGCGAATGCAATGCTTTGTTCCCCCCTCACTACGCGAATGCGACACCCCCTACACGAACGCATAGACCAATTGTCTGGGGTCCTTGGCTGCTTCCTCTTCTACGCGAATGCGTAACACCTCTCGCGTTTGCGATGCACACCCAGTCCACCCTTCGTGAGCGCGTTCTTCTCTTTGTGAATGCGAAGATCAAATATTTCCAGCCTCTTAGTTCCTCTTCGCGAATGAGAGTCTCCACTCGTGAACGCGATGAAGGAAACCAGATGGTGCATCAGAAAAATTCCAGCAAATTTCCAAGTCCATAATCCACCCCGTTAACCATCTGAAACTCGTCCGAGTCCCTCGGGACCTCAACCAAATATACCAACAAGTCCTAAAACATCATACGGACTTAGTCGTACCCTCAAATCACCTCAAACGATGCTAAAACCATGAATTACACCCCAATTCAAGCCTAATGAACTTTGAAATTTCTAATTTCTAAAAATTACTCCTGAACCTATCAAATCACGTCCGATTGACCTCTAATTTTTTACACAAGTCATAAATAACATAATATATGTATTCTAATTTTCAGAATCGGATTCGACCTTGATATCAAAATGTCAACCCCTCGGTCAAACTTCTCAAAAATTAAACTTTCGACATTTCAAGCTGAATTCCTCTACGAACATCCAAATAATATTTCGGACATGCTCCTAAGCCCAAAATCACCATACGGAGTTATTGGAATTATCAGAATTCAAATCTGAGGTTGTTTACACATAGGTCCATATCTGGTCAACTTTTCTAACTTAACTTTTTAATTATGACACTAAGTGTCTCTTTTCACTCCGAGTTCCTTCCGGACCCGAACCAACTAACCCAATATAACATAATATAGTTGAATAACATAAAAAGAAGTAGAAATGGGAAAACCAAGGCTATAAATCTCGAATCAGCCTGTTGGGTCGTTACAGAAGCTCTACTAGAGCTGATCTTCGAGTTTGCACCATTCTCCTTGGAATCATCATATGTTTGCGATGGAATCTCATGACATGAGTGATTAACAGTAACATTCAGCAGTCTCAATTATTCCTTATGCCAAATCTCCTATGAACCGATTCAATTGTGGATTCCTTTTTATTTGCCTCATCAATCCCAGCTGCACTAGGATTAGGAACATCTTTTGCCGTAATTTGTAACCCAGCCTTCTTCGGAGTAACTTTCCTAATAGAAGTAGGATTTTTCTTCTTTACCTCAACTTTTTCCTTATTCATCACCTTTCCCACAACTTCTTTCTTTATTTGTTTTTGTTTTTTAATCTCACCGTCCTCCAACAAAGCAAACTTATAGCTAGTTTTCACTAGTGCATTGGATTGTTCTTTCCCAGCAACATCAACCTTATGAATTGTCTCCTTTAATTTTGTCTCCTTGTGCTCTTGTGGTGTCTCAGTAGCAATATTCCCAATATTGTCAATTATATACCCTCTACTATCTCGTTGGTATTTGTTCTTCCTCCTTTGCATCCATTTATTCTTGGTAGCATTTGGTACAGGTTTACCCAGTACTTTCCCAATTGCTAAGACCTTGGTAGAGGCTGCAGTAGTACTAACCACATCACCTTTCATAACAATAGACTTCTCCTGGCCTTGATCATCACCCTCTTCATTAAACTTTTTATGTAACTCTAGATGAATAATCCAGTATTCACTCTCATTATGACCTTGTATATTACAAGTTTTACAATATTTAGGCATATAATCATACTTGATTTTAACCCATTTAGGTTCCTCGGGGCCAGTTTCATCATCTTCTTCGATAATTTAATCCTTTGAGGCAATGTAGCCAATAAATTCACTTCAACTATGACCTTAGAACAACTAGGTCTTGTGCCATTTTGAGTGGCCAAATTAACATGAAGAGGCCTACCAATTGCATTACCTAATGAGAACACAAGGTCCTTAACAAAATAATTAGGAGGAAGATCCAGAAACGATATTCAAGCAATTGCACTTGGAGTTTCTTCATCAGGCTTCCACCATGGGCTCCCATTAGTGCACCTCATCTGCCAAAGATCACCTTGGGCCATCAAATAAAAAGCTGGCTTGGACAACAAGTGAATGTAATCCTCCATTAACAACAACTTGATAAGAACATGCGTATCCTCGATCAAACCTATTCAGTGTGGGCCTTTTAATTGACATTGGATTGGGATAACTTTCCTCAACTCGTGTATCATTGGTTTGACATATGAGAACTTGCCCGAAACTACGAGATGTAATCCTTGCTGCACAATTTATTGTTTTACTTGTGTTTTCTTCCATCCCACCATTGGTTCAAGATGTAAATACTCAACGGGCTTTAGGTTTACAGTAGTTACGTGCGTAGGGGCATTTAATGCTAGGAGCTGTAGGAGATTTTCATAGTTTGGGATCGATGTAGGTTTTGTAGATGTTTGGGAAGGCTGTTTAGGATCGGAAGATGACTGACCAAAATGGCCATGGGAGGAGCTTCTCTCTCTAATCGCCTCAGAATCACCCAAAATCGCCAGAGCTTCACTCTTTAGGCGCGCGCGGAGAGGTTGTCCTCCTCCAATTGACTTTAATTAGTTTTTTGACATTTTTTTGTGTTACATAGTATTTAATTTTTACAAATATTAAGAAAGAATTAACTTATTCTTTCCAAAGTTTCCCTTGGAGTAAAGAGCCTAGGAGTATTTGATGTATTTCCAATGAAATAATTAAGGTTAATATGGTCAATTTTATTGTTAATCAATCGTAAAAGCTGAATTCTTTAATATGTGTCAAAAAAATAAAAATATTAATTAAAGTGGACTGGAGGGCTCTTCTTCATCTTCTTCTTCTTCTTCTTCTTCTTCTTCATCTTCTTCATCATCATCTTCTTCTTCTTCATCTTCATCATCATCATCATCATCTTCATCTTCTTCTTCTTCTTCTTCTTCTTCTTTCTTCGTCTTCTTCTTCTTCTTCTTCTTCTTCTTCTTCTTCTTCTTCTTCTTTGTCTTTGTCTTCTTCTTCGTCTTCATCTTCGTCTTCTCTTCCTCTTCTTCTTCCTCTTCCTCTTCCTCTTCTTATTCTTCCTCTTCGTCTCCCTCCTCCTTTTCTTCTTCCTCTCCTTCTTCCTCCTCTTCTTATTATTCTTCTTCTTCCTCTTTCGTTTATTCCTCTTCTTAATCTTCCTCTTCCTCTTCCTCTTCATCTTCCTCTTCCTCTTCTTCCTCCTCTTCTTCTCCCTCTTCTTCTTCCTCCTCTTCTTCCTCTTCTTCCTCTTCTTATTCTTATTCTTCTTCTGGTTCTGCTTCTTCTTCCTCTTCCTCCTCCTCTTCCTCCTCCACTTCTTTTTCCTCTTCTTCTTCCTCTTCTTCTTATTCTTCCTCCTCTTCTTCTTTATTCTTCTTCTTCTTCTTCTTCCTCTTCGTCTTCCTCGTCTTCCTCCTCGTCTTCCTCCTCCACTTCTTTTTCCTCTTCTTCTTCCTCTTCTTCTTCTTTTTTTTTTCTTCTTCTTCTTTTTCCTCTTCTTCTTTCTTCTTCTTCTTCTTCTTCCTCTTCCTCTTCCTCGTCTTCCTCCTCGTCTTCCTCCTCCACTTCTTTTTCCTCTTCTTCTTCCTCTTCTTCTTCTTTTTTTTTCTTCTTCTTCTTTTTTCTCTTCTTCTTCCTCTTCTTCTTATTCTTCCTCCTCTTCTTCTTTCTTCTTCTTCTTCTTCTTCTTCCTCTTCCTCTTCCTCGTCTTCCTCCTCCACTTCTTTTTCCTCTTCTTCTTCTTCTTCTTCTTCTTCTTTCTTTCTTTTCTTGAATTTTAAAATGGAGGAATAAGAATTTACTGTGATAAAGAATGCTTTTCTAATATGAAAATTTGTATCGTGAGTGAAACATATATTAGATTTATTATTGTTTAATAAGAATAACTCTAAAACACTAATAAATTATTATTTTAAAAATAAATTTGTTAGATTTTTTTTATTTTGACAAATTAGTGGTTGAGTTTGCTCTTTATGATAGAACTTATGTCTCAAACTTGAGCTTATTTGGAGTTGATTGGGCGTTAAATCATGTATAAGATTGTTAAACTTTGAAGTCCGTCAAGTTCAAATCAATAAATCATATTTTTTGCATAGTCTCTAAGCATGAATAAGATTCACCATGTAGTCAAAGAATCAATAAAATATGGATAACAGTTCATAAAGCCTCAACAAGGCATAACATAAGCCTAACTCTAACCTGTTATGGTCATAACCTAAATATGCATATACGGTCGTCACTTCATATATAGTAAATACCTAAATCAAGTAGCAAATAGCAACTAAATCGCCTGGGAAAGATTTCTCCGTACAAGGATAAACAAGAGACTTACCTTAATCTGGTAAGCTTCAACCTTCCAAAATAGCCTTCCCTCTTAAATAACCCTACAACCGACTTGAATCTAGTCCAATACAATGCAATAACATCAAACAAAGCTATAGGAATCAATTTCAAATAATAAAGAATAAATCTTTAATCAAATCCGCAAAAGTCAATAAAAGTTAATTCGGGCCAACAGGGTCAAAACTCAAGTCAAGGGGTAGATCCCAACTATCCATGTCATTATCCGACCGGTTGTTTCAAGCATTGGCATTTCGTTCGATTGCATGAGTTCATGAATAGCTTCACAGGATGTATTATGACATACGTGCATGGTCGGTTTGGTTCCAGGAAGCATTTAGAGTGATTTGGAACAATTAGTTCCTAGTTGGGAAGCTCAAATTTCAAGTATTGACCAAGTTTGACTTTTATGTATTTGACCTCGGATCGGACTTTTGATAGTTCTGTAAGGTCCGTACGTGATTGTGGACTTGGGCGTATGCTCGAATTTGAGTTCTGGTATTTCTAGATGATTTTGAGGCTAATTGCCGAAAGTTAGAAGTTTGATGGCTTAGAGAGTTGATAGATTTATGAGTTGTGGGTAAAATTTGAGGTCATTTTGAGTTGTTTAGGCATGTTCGGTGTAAGTTTGAAAATAAAAAATTTGGATTAGTTAATTAAGTTGGAATTGATGTGTGATTCATTGTTTGATGCTATTTTGTGTGAATTGAGGCCTCGAGTAGGTTCGGGTTATGTTTTGAGATTGGTTGGTGTGATTGGACGGGGTCCCGGGTGCCTCGAGTGTGTTTAAGATGAATTTGGGACCATTTTTTTAGTAGGGTCCCGTGTGCCTCGGGTGTGTTTCGGATGGACCTCAGACCATTTCACTCATTTTTGGAATTACTGATTATCTGATGTGCTAGTGCTCAACGCGATCACGATGAGATATCGCGATCGCGGAGAGAGTTTGGTAGTTGGCAATCTTTCTTTTTCGCGTTCACGTTGAATATGTCGCGATTGCTGACCTTGGGTAGCTGATTCTTCACGTCCGCGTTGGTAGGTCGCAATCCTGTAGTGCTTGTGTCAGGATGGCAAGGTCAGGTGTTGTGGCCTTCGCATTCGCGGGAAGGTGTCGTGTTCACGTAGGCTTAGGATGTTGATGAATCGTGATCTCATCCAGGTTGTCGCGTTCGCATAAGGGCTTCTGGAGGCAGCTATTGACTTGTGCTTCGCGGCCGCGAAGGGACCCCTAGGCAGACTTAAATAATTCCATTTCGAGGGTTTTAGTTGCTTTATCATATTTTAAGATTGGGAGCTTGGTTTTGGGCGAATTGTGTGCGGAATTTCACGAATTTTGCAATCACAAAGGGGACCCCCCGGCAAACTTAAGTATTTTTTACTCGCATTTGCTATTTATTTAAGATCCCATCCTTGTTGTTTAGGATTTTAATGATGAATCTAAATGAAGAGATTAGGGATTTTGGCAAAGCTTTTCTAAATTTAAAAATTGGGATTTGAACCCCAATTCGGAGTCAGATTTGGATAGAACTTATATTGTTGGACTCGTATTCGGATGCATCTTAGAATTTATGACTCTTGTCGGGTTTCGTGAGGTGGGACCGAGTTGAATGTTTTATTTTTATTAAAGATCACTACTTTATTTACTGGAATCTATTTCTATGGCCGTGTTTGATATTATTCAGTTTTGTTTGGCTAAATTTGACCTGTTTGGAGGCAGATTTAAAGGGAAAAGGCTTTTAGAGTATTGATTGGGCTTACATAAGGCAAGTATCTTTTCTAACCTTGTATGTGGGAATACCCCTTAGGATTCGACCTTAATTGCTTATTTGTGTTACGTGAAATATAACGTATACACGAGGTGACGAGCATGTACACAGGTGTTTTATTGGGTTGTGATAAGAATAGACCTTCGGTTATTAATATACCTCAATTTGGGGCTGTATTGTATATGAAATATGGTCCATCACTTTGTAGCTATGTGAACATGATCATGTAACGACCCGACCAGTCGTTTTGAGCATTTGCATTTCGTTTGGCTGTTGGAGGTCTTGAGTTGCTTCATATTGTGTAATACGACTTGCATGTTTCGTCGGTTCTGCTTTATGAGTAATTCCGGATTGATTTGGAACAATGATTCTTAACTAGGAAGTTGTAAGTTAGAAAAGTTGACCAAGTTTGACTTTTGTGTATTTGACCTCGGATCGGAGTTTTGATGGTTCCGTTAGGCCCGGATGGTAATTTTGATTTGGGTGTATGTTTGGATTTGTATTTGGATGCTTCTAGAAGGTTTTTGGCATTATTTGGCGAAAGTTGACAATTTAAAGGTTTCAAAAGTTTATAAGTTTGACTGGGAGTTGACTTTGATATTATCGAGTTCAGATTGTTATTCTGGGAGTTGGAATAGTTTCGTTATGTTATTTAGAACTTGTGTGTAGAATTTGAGGTCATTCCGAGTTGATTTGATATATTTCAGCACGAATTTTGGAAGTTGAAAGTTCAAAAGTTCATAAAGTTTGATTTGAGGTGCGAATCGTGGTTGATGTTGTTATGTGTAATTTGAGGACTCGAGTAGGTATGTGTTGCACCCTATTTTGTACGAGTCAAAACAAGATTCAACTACTGGTTTCCCATTTGATGATGAAAGAGAGTTGCCACCTAATATTTAAAGGTATACTAGGGTAACCATTCTGTTATTATATCATTACCCTATTAGTCTGCTAACCAGTGAGATTTGGCTAAGGCTTCTTGTTCTTCTAAGAGTAAGGTGTTAGGTACCCTCTAGAATCTA
Organism: Nicotiana otophora; assembly: GCA_000715115.1. Lineage (NCBI taxonomy): Eukaryota > Viridiplantae > Streptophyta > Magnoliopsida > Solanales > Solanaceae > Nicotiana > Nicotiana otophora. The sequence continues at coordinate 59,928 of AWOL01S0043942.1, read as the reverse complement.
CCAAAGGTAGCTCCATAGTACTTTGACTAAGTTTAGGAAATTAAGTGTCTATATTCTACTTAGTTAGTGCTTAAGGTGGATCGCTTACCCTATGTCATGTTTTAAAACTTATCATTTTGAAAGATAGTGTAGGCACTTTTAAAGGAGGGTGTAGGTTTGAAAATACTTTTTACAATGTGTACATAATTGAAAGGATTTTGGAAGTGTGTTTGTAATGCTTGTACTTGCTAGCTTTGTAAAATGTGGCCAAGTTTAAAAATACTTTGTCTTTGAAATAAAAAGGCTATTTGTTCAACTTTAGTAAGATGAGAACTATTAGAGGAATGGGCTTAGATATACCTTGAAACTCATTTTTAATTCCACGTCAGAGTTTTAGAATAAAGATTTTGAATTGTTTCTTGAGTGGCGGCCCGTTTCATTTGGTAGAAAAGGTTGACTTTCAAAATCGTTTTCAATTCCAACTTTTAAAAGGTGTTGCTCACTTTCGAATTTGTTTTACTTTAAAAAGAACTCCAAGAAATGGTTAGTGAGTATGATAATCATATAGCAGAAATAACTCAGTAGGTTTGAAATTATTAATTGATATAGGAGACACTAACTCTTTTTAATTTTACCTATAATTTTTAACTTGCCTAGGTTTCTAAAGTAATTCAAAGAACTAAAATGAAAAGCATTCACTCAAATATTATCGATGTCATATACACATAAAGAAAGTAACAACATATTTATATAAAGAGATATGGGAAAGGGATTGGACTCATAGTTTGGGCTTGAAGAATGCTAGGCCCAGCTGATAACAAACAGCGGCAACAACTTTAATGACTTTAGACTCAATGGATGGAACTTGGGCCTAAGTTCTTGAGAACTCAGCAGGCCCAGTTTGGTTACATATACAAAAAAGAAAGGGAATACATTAGTGATCAGGCCCAATATAACACTCAAATATGAATAAGATCAATATAAGGCCCAAAATAAAATTGTAACATGTACTGGAAATTAAGAGAAGCAATAAAATTAATCTAAGGTCAAAAATAGAGTAAACTGATTTGTAGCGAAGCCTTTCTTTCATTTAGCACTAGACCTAAAGAGATTAACAAGTGTCAATAATTAAAGGCTTAAGGTAAAATTCCATTCATGGACAAGACACCCTCTTAATCCCTAGCACTTCAGAGTTCACAAGGGTCTCAGGGACCCCAGGCAGTGCTTGTGTCAGGGAGAGTATCTCAACCACAAATTAAATCTTACTCCTAAGTACCCTTAATCACTCACACTTACTCCTCCCTGTAGGTTTAAGTGCCAATGAGGCACTTACTGTAAGTTTCAATGTAACAGTAACAATTACGCAAAAGTTCAAGCATGTACACTTCTCATAGAAACTATACAGGGTACTGCTATGAATATGAGCTAGTAGATAACACCTTAGATATCACAATCCAAACACAAGTGTGTAGTACACCGTCAAACACTTTTAACATGCTCAGGAGCACTCAAAGGAACCAATTACAAGTGCAGAAAATAGAAGAGCCAACAACAGACTATTTTAGGAGTCCAAATATTATGTCATGTTATATAGAGTAAGAAGATACACTCACCTGCTGATAAGTTCAAGTTTACAAGAAACCTCACTCACAACACCTTAACAGTTTTTCAGACTATGCATAGATTATATCTTAACTTCTTTTAGATGTATGGGTTAGTAGATTCATATGGAATCCCTAAAGAGCATTAGCGGAGGTACTTAAACAAGCAAGTTGTTTTCAATTTAACAGATGATCACTTTCTCCTTACAAGGTTCCTAATCTCATATGCATACTAGGTTCATTAAGAGTTAAGGCATTGTATTATACTCAGGCAAAGTAGATAACATCAGAAGGTTCATCTTAAGTCTATTAGTCAGTCACCGTCAACTTGTAAAGGCTTCGCAAAGTTCAGTTTTCCTTATGTAACCATGAGAGCACAAACATAAGTATGGAATTCAAGCAAATGTCTGCTTCAAAACAAGAATAAGTGCAGAACCTTTAGGAGATATACAGACATACACATAAGACAATCCTAGAGAGTGAAAGACTAGAACATAGTAGAGCATACCATCAGACTAACAGACTAATGACATGGGTTCATAACAATGGATTGTTTCAAATTAAGTATGCACAGTTCTAGTAGCAGGATAGTGAGTTGTCACGACCCGAAATCCAGCCTTACGCATCCTAATGGAACATAGTCTCTAAGACTAGATAAGACGATTACTTACAATAGTTAATCCAATCTAACAATGATATTTAAAAGTAGAGTTTAATATAAATACTGAAATGAAGGTGAAACAAGCCTACACGGCAATAATCACAGTAACCTCCCAAGACTAGGTAATACAGAGTCAGGAACTCTAGTTGAATATATAGAAGTATCTCAGAAAAAATAAAATACAATACTATTCGGACAACAAGTTAACATTACAATCAAAAGGAAAAAGACTCCAAGGGACTGTGACGACCAAACATCTCTACCTTGAATCCTCGCGATCAAGAAACTAACTCTGCGTGAGACCAATATCTCTAATACCTGGATCAGTACAAAAATATGCAAAAGTGTAGTATGAGTACACCACGTTCGGTACCTACTAAGTATCAAGACTATCCTCGATGGAGTAGTGACGAGGTATATGTCGAGACATCTACTAGTCATAATAACCTGTGCAGTATACAAACATAAAGCTAATAATTAAAACAAGAATCAGTAAATGGCAACGAGTAAACATGAAATATAAATAGTAAAATGATCAAAACACCATTAAAGCACCAGTGAAACCAAATAAGGGAAAACAAATGACAACCAACTAATCAAGCCATTCTAACACAAGTCTCAGAACAACATTACTCTGAGATACCTCATCTCATAATCACAAGTCACGATTCCTAAATCATAAACCATGTGCTCACGACACCTCTTGCTCATATTATCAATCAGATCGCATTGATAACTCACAAGACAATATCTCAATCAGCCCGACATGGTCACAGGCTTAATATTACAATTCGTCCGGCGTGGTCACATGGCCAATTCCACAATCCGCCCGACATGGTCATAGGCTCAACATCACAATGGAAGCAGATAATATAAGAATGCATGTGTATCATCAATGGATGTCAAGTTTCATACTTTTGAACTGGAATAAGTGGCATGCTACGGTGTATACTTGTGCAAGTGTAGTAGTACAATCCAAATCAACAAGTAATATCAAGGACATCGAGCAGCTCATTGAAAGCAACACAACAAGTCACGTAAGGTGTATGGTATACACAATAAAAATCACACCATCACACGAATAACATCAACATAATGCCCCCAGGCTGTCACATATCATCCCGAACATAGTCACCCTCGTCTCTCCGTATTGACAAAATCATAATTGTGACCCTTATCACTCCGACCCGACATTTAAAATAATAGTCACCCGTATCTCTCCACATAATAGCCACCTATGTCGCTCTGCCCAAACAATAACACAATAGCCACCCGTATCACTTAGCCCAGATAATATATCAATGGACACTTGTATCACTCCGCACAATCAACAACAGTTAGATGCCATCCTTATTCTCTACATAACCACAATCAACCAACACAACAAATCCCATGTGCTAACATCACAACAGCATGACACACCAACTCGTAACACAAGTGCCCGTAGGCCACCACATTTCCAAAACAACAATACCAATATCACCACAACACATAACCCACGGCTCAACCACGATATGTGCAAAAATCTCAATAGCAACAAAAATGAAATGGGTAAAATAACTCAATAATGAACAATACACCATTAAACAACAACATCAACTAAAATAAGTTAATGACTTTCAATAACTTCAACTTCAGTTAACAGTTTAAGAATAAAGACAAAAATGATGACATTTCCATGAAATGGCAACTTCAAATCCTATTGAATGACATAAGCTAACAATGAAAGAGATGGTCATGAAATAGCAACCATATCTAAATGCATGAGAATAACCTAACAACGAAAGGACATCATGTAACAACAATTTCAATTAAGAATAACTCAACAATAAAGGAGGTCACAATACAACAAAGAGGTAACAACTTCAAATGAGGCATATAAGAGTAAAGTTGATGAGTAAAAGATATGACATGTACTAACAACTTCAAATAAATCATGTGAGAGTAAACTTGACAAATAAAAGATATAACATGTTCTAACAACAATAAATAAATACATGAAAGAAGCCTAAGAGTCTAAACCGGTCAGTTTTGTCACATATAAGTCGGGTACACACTCGTCACCACATGTACACGTCTTCCACATAACTCAAACAATATAATCAACCCAATTCCTAACGGGTAGTTCACCCACACAAGGTTAGACAAGATAAGTCTACCCGGGTCTTCCTCTTCGCGATCGCAAAGCGAAAACTCATGAGTTGCCATATAACCCTACGCGTTGCAATACACAGCCCGTGAACGCGACCCATCAGCTCAACTGAACTATGTGAATGCAATGCTCTTCATGCGAACGCAATAGCCAATCCCCTGGCGCCCCTCCAACTCTAACTCTATGCGATCGCGACATGATGGATGCGAACGTGATGACAAATATTCCCCCAGGCTATGCAAATATGATGGCCAAGTCGCGAACGCTCTGAGTAACTCCTTAGCCATATCAAATACACTTCATGATCGCGTTCTCCTCACACAAGTGCATAGAACTGCAAAATAAGAGAGAAGGCAACAATTCTAAAATATGAAGGAATGCCCCGAAGCCCATCCGAAACACACCCGAGGCCCCCGATGTCACGCCCCGAGCTTGGGGGGAGACTGGCGCCCAGTGCCTCACCTATCCTTGCGTACTACTTGTGACTAAGAGACTCTGAACATGTAATGTCATACTTTGGACATGGGCCACATTACAAGATAATGTGCGATGCAAAATATAAAACTGAATAGAGACTAACGCCGACTAAATATCAACATAAATGTGGGCCGGTAAGGCCATCATAATTACTACAACTTACAAGCCAACAAAATATACGTACAGGGCCTACAAGCTCAACATATTGCACTAACTGATAGGATATGTCTACAATCCTCTGCTGATAGATGTACTGTAATCGGAATAGGGCCCCCGACCTACCCAAAACCTATATAAATATATACACAAAACTTCTAGACCCAGTAACTCCGAAGGACGGGGAGCTTAACGATAAAGCTGAACTCGGGCAATACCTACTGAGGAGGTCTACCTGTCTGTCTATCTGAACCTGCATGCATGAAATGCAGTGTCCCCAAAGAAAGGGACGTCAGTACGAAATAATGTACTGATTATGCAAGGCAAAAATATATTTGAAAGCTGAAGCTGAACTGATAATAATAATAGCTGAAAGTAACTAGGAGTCAAAGAAAATCTGAAGATATGCTCACCTGCTGATACTGACTCAACTCTCTCAATATAGTAAGTAAAATAGTTATCCGGCCCTATAAGGCTCGGTATAAAAAAATAACTACTCTGCCGTAGTAGGCTCGCTCATAGGCGCTCGGCCATACTAGGCTCTGTATCTCGTCCAACTGGGCTCGCTCATAGGCGCTCGGCCACAGTATTCTCGGTATATAACTTACCATCTGATCAGAGATTGCCCAATAGGGACCTGCCCATCGATTATAGCTCGATGGTAATGAAATTACTGTAAATATTGTATATATAGACTCTCTTCTCTCTTGACTAGAAAAAGAAAATACTTAAATGAATATGAAGTTCCGATAAAGCTAATATTGTAAATTACAAAACTAGTAAAATATACGTAAATTCCGGGATATGAATTTTTCTTTATGCCTCGTTATCAAACTCGTGTAATTACGAGATCATGCCAAAATGAAGAAAGGGCTTAGCCTTAACATATCTGGAGTAGGAAAAAATTTCGTATGATATTCTTGGAAAAGGTAGCACCGTACTCCCTTAGAATCGCAAAATCTTACTTTGCTAATATATAAATAATTCTCGCTGGAATTGTTGAAACTTGTAGGAATCACGTTGCTTAATATGACATTTAGAATCTGATTCCAGTGTTTGAAAATGAAAAGTTGAAAATGTAAAATAATGGCCAACGTTCTCAACTCTGATTATAGTGTTATTTTGAAGGAATGGTTAACGTCTGATGTTGAAAGCTTATAGGAATTGTTGCAAGAAATTTTTGTTGAAAGTTTAGGAATTTCTAACGTTTGCTGTAGTGTTCTTGTATTCGAGACTTTAGATATGAAATGTCTTTTAACTATCATACTAAGTTGCCACCTAATCAACAATGACTAAGAATCATTTGTTTGATTTAGGGGCTTGCTGCCACGTGGGGGGTGGGTGGGGATTTAGATCTTATGCAATAATTAATTAACTAATTAGGTAATATCCCGCTACCCGGTAATTAACCAATTACCCGTATAATTAAGAATTGTCTCAAATTACTCAAAATTCTAATAATTTTTAATACACTCTATACATCATACTATCACAGTCATATGGTACCTTGCATGGTACTAGTTCATAAATATAGGTTATTATCGCTCGGCCCGTATTTTATCCCAAATCGACAACCTTCAACAAAACTCATTTTCTTTTATTCGTGTACCCTTTTCTTCATGGCACTTACTTATTGCTTGTTATAAATAGTATAAATATTCTAACCTCAAGATAATCTCATCCACGAGTTTATGTCAATTAACTGAAGATGAAACATTAACGTACGAAAAATGCGAGATGTAAAATCCCCCCCCCCCTAGAAATATTCATCCTCGAATGTCTTCTCTTAGATACTTTGGGAAAAGTTTTGCCAGAGTCTCTTCCGTACACTAGACTAAAACCAACCTGTACGCAGCCAGAAAATATACTATACATGCCACACATGGCTACTGTCTATAATAGCAACACTTGGCTTTACACAACTGTCCATTATCAATTCTGAGAGTCGAAAATGAGAGCTTACCTGATGACCTACTGGCCTAAATAGAGCTGTGCTGAGGTATCCCACCTCGAGCCATATCTTCAGTTTGAAATAGGTGGGGCTATTTAGACTTCATTTCTTCCTCCGCTTCCCACGTCATCTCTTCCACATTCTTGCTTCTCCATAAAACCTTCACGGAGGCCACCTCCTTATTCCGAAGCTTGCGAATTTGTCGGTCTAGGATGGCAACCAGAATTTCCTCGTATGACAAGTCCTCCGTAATCTGTACATCATCTGTGGGCACCACTCATATAGGATCGCCAATGCACTTCCGTAGCATTGATACGTGAAAAACTGGATGGACAGACTCCAATTCTGTGGGCAATTCTAACTCATAAGCTACTTGGCCCACGCTCTGAATGATCCTATAAGGCCCAATATACCGTGAGCTAAGTTTGCCTTTCTTGCTAAACCACATCACACCTTTCATAGGTGACACCTTTAAGAATACCCGGTCATTAACCCCGAACTCTAAATCTCATCGCCGCATATCAGAATGTGACTTCTGACGACTCTAAGCTGTCAACAGTCGCTCCCGGATGAGCTTTACTTTTTCTACGGCCTGCTTAATCAGGTCTGGCCCATGTAATCCTGATTCTCCAACATCAAACCACCTTATAGGAGATCTGCACTTACGCCCATACAAAGCCTCGTACGGAGCCATCTGGATACTGGAGTGGTAACTGTTATTATATGCAAACTCGATAAGAGGTAGATGTTTATCCCAACTTCTTTTAAAATCCAACACACTTGCTCGTAACATATCCTCGAGTGTCTGAATTGTGCGCTCAGCTTGTCCATCAGTTTGTGGATGAAAAAATGTGTTGAGATTCACCTGAGTTCCTAGACCTTTCTGAAATGACCTCCAAAAATATGCTGTAAACTGGGCCTCACAGTCAGATATAATAGATACTGGTACTCCGTGTAGTCGCACTATCTACTTAATATATAATTTTGCATAATCTTCTGTTGTATATGTAGATCTGACCGGTTGGAAATGAGCAGATTTTGTGAGCCTATCGACTATCACCCATATGGAATCGAACTTACGATGAGAACGAGGTAAACCCGTGATAAAGTCTATGTTTATCGCCTCCCATTTCCATGTCGGGATCTCTATAGTACGCATTAGCCCTCCGGGCTTCTGGTGCTCTATCTTCACCTACTGGCAACCAGAGCACTAAGCGACATACTCAGCAATGTTCTTCTTCATATTGTTCCACTAATACACATCCTTAATGTCATGATACATCTTTGTCGACCCAGGATGAATGGAGTACCACGAATGACATGCCTCTGACATAATCCTGTCTCATAGCCCTGCTACATTTGGAACACACAAATGATCCCTGTATTTGAGAACCCTATCTCCCTTGAGTTCTAACAACGGCTTCTTCTGCTGTGGAACTCGCTCTCTCAACTAGACCAACTCTGGGTCCTCGTACTGCTTCTCCTTTACTTTAGTTATGAGAGATGATTTTGCAGTATTTTGGAGTATAACTACACCATTGCCAGAGTCTACTAACTGAATCCCCAAACAAACCAATTGATGAATCTCTCTAGTTAAATGTCTTTTTCTGGCCTCTACATGTGCTAAGCTACCTATAGATCGGCGACTTAAGGTGTCTGCTACAACATTAGCTTTCCCTAGATGTAGAGAATGTTAACATTGTAATCTTTCAATAACTCAAGTCATCGCCTCTGTCGCAAATTCAACTCTTTTTGCTTGAAGATGTATTGCAGGCTTTTATGATCTGTGAATACATCAACATGAACACCATATAAATAATGCCGTCACATCTTAAGTGCATGGACAACCGCAGCCAATTCGAGGTCGTGGGTTGGATAATTCTGCTCATTCTTCCTTAACTTCCTTGAAGCATACGCAATTACTTTTCCATGTTGCATCAGGACACATCCTAACCCGACACCTGAGGCATCACAATATATGGCATAACCATCTTGACCCTCTGGAAGTGCTAGAACTGGAACTGAAGTCAACCTATTTTTAAGCTCCTAGAAACTCCGCTCACAAGCGTCCATCCACTGAAACTTAGTTGCTTTCTACGTCAACTTCGTTAATGGTGCTGAAAGAGAAGAAAAACCCTCTAAGAACCTCCGATAGTATCCTGCTAAGCCTAGAAAGCTATGAATCTCTATCGGAGTGGTAGGTCTAGGCCAGGATTTCACAGCCTCAATATTCTGAGTGTCTACCTTTATACCTCTATCGGATACAATGTGCCCCAAGAATGCTACAGGCTTCAACTAGAACTCATATTTAGAAAACTTAGCAAATAATTTACTATCACGGAGGGTTTGGAGTACCGCTCGCATGTGGTCCGCATGCTCATCCTCTGAACGTGAATAAACCAAAATACATCAATAAAGACTATCACGAACAGATCTAAATATGGAAGGAATAGGCTGTTCATCAAGCCCATAAATACGGCAGGTGCATTCGTCAACCCGAAGGACATGACAAGAAACTTGAAGTGGCCATATCGGGTCCTGAAAGCTGTCTTGGGAATATCTCTCTCCCAAACTCTAACCTGGTGGTACCCCGACCTCAAATCTATCTTTGAAAAGCATCTAGCACCCTGCAACTGATCAAACAAGTCGTCTATCCTTGGAAATTGATACTTATTCTTAATCGTTACCTTGTTCAGTTGCCTATAATCAATACACATCCTGAGAAAGCCGTCTTTCTTCCGTACAAATAGTACCGGTGCACCCTAAGGTGAGGTACTGGATCTGATGAAACCTTTCTCCGGTAAATCTTTTAACTACTCCTTCAACTCTTTCAATTCGGCAGGTTCCATTCTATACGGAGGGATGGATATTGGTTGAGTTCCCGGAAGCAAATTGATGCCAAAATCAATCTCTCGCTCTGGAGGATACCTGGAAGTTCAATTGGGAATACATCTGCGTACTCTTTTACTACTGGAATAGACTGAAGTGTAGGTATCTCTGCATCCACATCTCTAACTCGCACAATATGATAAATGCACCCTTTTGCGATCATTTTCCTCGCCTTCAAATAGGAAATAAAAGCCTATATCTGGGTGCTGCTGTATTACCTACCCATTCAAGGACTGGCTTACCCGGAAAATGAAATATAGCTATCTTTTCTCGACAATTAACTATTGCATAGCAAGCTGCCAACCAGTCCATGCCCATGATAGCATCAAAATCCAACATCTCTAGCTCAACTAGGTCGGCTGAGGTCTGACGACCACAAACTGACACTGTACAACCTCGGTAAACCCGTCTAGCGATAATCGATTCTCTGACCAGTGTAGATACCTCAAAATGATCACTTAGTATTTCAGGCACTATACTAAACTTCCCCGCGACAAATGGGGTAATATACGATAAAGTAGATCCTGGATCTATCATGGCATAAGCATTGTGAGAGAAAATGGTCAACATACCTATCACAACATCTGGTGAAGACTCCTGGTCCTGTCGACCCACTAAAGCATAGCTACGATTCTGGTTACCACTTAACTGGAACTTCTACCTCTGCCTTGACCTCTACCAGTCGAGGACTGAAACTCGCACCCTGAAGAATGCACAGACATAGATGATCCTGTTATTGAATTCGCTGGTTGTGCCATACTAGAGGAGTATAGAAGGAAGTTAGGGATCCATTATGCTTATGCAAATATGAGTGGGAAGATATGGGCTTTCATTGATGAGGATATTGATGTGGACATTGTGATGGATATGGAATAACGAATGACTTTAAAGTTGTTTCATACAAGCTTAGGAAAGGAGTTGTTTGTTACAATTGTTTATGCTAAATGTGATGCTGTGGAGAGAATTGAACTACGGGACTCTATGTATCACCTATCTTCTGATATGGAATCACCATGTCTTGTTGGCAGTGATTTCAATGTTATTCTATCTAAAGAGGAAAAATATGGTGGCCTACCTGTTTCTCTGAGTGAAGTAGAAGACTTTGCACATTGTGTGGATACTTGTGTATTGTATGATCTTGGTTTCAAAAGGAGTTTGTATACTTGGTGGAATGGGAGGTCGGATATTGACTTTATCTTTAAGAGGCTTGATAGATAGTTTGCTAATCAACAATTTCTAGATCTACTCCCAACATTGGAAGTTGAGCACCTGTTCAAATATGGTTCTCACTATGCTCATATCCTATTTTCGTGTACCATTGACACTGTTCAAGTTATGAAACCTTTCACGTTTTTTAAGTTTGGACCAAAATTAAAAATTTTCTGAATGTGGTGAAGGAGAATTGGTTAACTGACAGCATGGGAAATCCATTTATTTTGTTTTGAAACAAGCTAAATAATGTAAAGAAAGCACTGGAAGTTTGGAGCAAGGAGACCTTTGGAGACATTTTCAAACAAATTGCAGCATTAGAAGATGTCATTGAGGTGCATGAAGTGGAGTTTGAACTAAATCCAATAGCCCAAAATAGAGCTAAGTTGCATAAGATTGAAGCTGATCTTATAAGATACTATCACTTAGAAGAAGAATTTTGGAGGCAAAAGGCTGAAATGCAGTGGTTTAAGGATGGGGACAGAAACACTAAATTCTTTCATGCTCATGTCAGAGGCAAAAGCAAATAGTTGCAGTTATCAAGAATATTAGATAATAATGGTAATTGGATTGAATCACGTGAGGAAATGGCTAGAGAGGCAATAGACTTTTTCCAAGCTCAATTTACAGAAGAAATAATTCCATCTAATTTTGATATAATTCAGCATGTACCTACAATGGTTTCTGCTGATCAAAATGAGAGGTTGTGGGAAGAACCAACTATGGAGGAGGTCAAGGCAACAATGTTTTGATTAAATGGTAATAGTGCTAGTGGTCTAGATTGATTCACTGGCCACTTTTATCATGCTAGCGGGGAGGTTATTTGTGATGATGTGCCTAATATGGCCAGGGCCTTCTTTTGTGGTCCAAAGTTCATCATTCATGCAAACCTTATGTTACTACCTAAGAAGAAGAATGTGGCTATATTTTCAGACTTGAGGCCAATCAGTTTGAGCAATTTCTCCAAGAAAATTACATCTAGAGTGATCCATGATAGGTTAGTAGAGTAACTGCATTTTCTAACCTCTCCTAACCATGCAGGTTTTGTCAAGGGAAGAAGTATAGCGGAGAATATTTTATTAACTCAAGAGATCATAACTGACATAAGATTGAGAGAGAAGCCATCAAATGTGGTTGTCAAATTGGACATGGCAAAGGCTTATGATAGAGTCTTATGGTTATTTTTTACTAAAGTGCTAAGGCAAATGGGGTTTGGAGAGGTGTACACTGACATGATATTCAGACTAGTGCCTAATAATTGGTACTCAGTTCTACTGAATGGGAAGGCTAATGGTGTTTTCAAATTTTTAAGAGGTGTTAGACAAGGGGATCCTCTTTCTCCTACATTGTTCATTCTAGCAGCTGAAGTGCGTGGGAGAGCCTTAGATGCTTTGTTTGAAAATTCGGATACCATCGGGTTTGGAATGACAAAGTGAAAACACAACATCAACTATATTTCTTATGCTGATGATACAATTATCTTAAACTCTTCACACTATGGGGTGATACAACTTATAATGAATGTTCTGGAAGAGTATGAGGCAGCTTCAGGTTACAAGATCAACAAGGAAAAGTCTCCCTTTTATATGCATGAAGGCGCACCTACAGATGAAGTGAACACTGTCCATCTAATTACTGAGTTTCAAAGACACCTTTTCCCTTTTACATACTTAGCTTGTCCAATATTTTACAGCAGGAGGTAGAAAATGTTTTATAAGAATATCATATTTAAAGTGTAGAGGAGGCTATCATTATGGAAGGGTAAGCTATTATTAATTGATGGTAGGGAAGTATTGATCTCGCATGTATTGGAAAATATGCCAATACACCTCTTGTCAGTTCTGAATCCACCAGCATATATTATTAATCAATTGCACAAGATGTTTGCTAGATGCTAGTGGAGCAATGTTGGGAATGGCGGGGCAAGACATTGGGCTTCATGGGATACTTTGTGTCTACCTATGGATGGGGGAGGTCTTGGCTTTAGGTTTCTTCATGATATGTCCAAGGCATTATTTGCCAAGCTTTGGTGGAATTACAGAACAAAGGATGCATTATGGAATGCATTTATGAGGAACAACTTCTAAATGAAGATGAATAAAGTGTTGGTACCATGGAGAGATGGATCTCATGTCTGGAGGAAAATACTTCAAATGAGGGATCAGGTGGAGCACCAGGTGTGGTGGAAATTGAAGACTGGCAACTCTTACTTCTGATATGATAATTGGACTGGACTTGGAGCTCATTATTATGCTTCAGGTCTAGATCATTGGCGTGATGAGACCATAACATATGTTGATGAAGTGGTGGAGAATGGGGCATTGAATGAAGTGTTGTTGAGGGAACTATTGCTTGATGACATAGCTGACCAAATAATTGAGACTATCACACCACCTGCAGATCATTTTGTGAAGGATAAACCTTGGTGGAAGATGGAAACAAAAGGCCAATTCACAGTGAAATCTGCATGGGAATACACAAGGAGAAGAAGAGAGGGAAGCAAATTGTACAGATTCATATGGGTAAAGGGCTTGCCATTCAAAATTATCTTCTTCATGTGAAGGTTGTGGAAAGCAAAGTTGCCGTTAGATGACTCTTTTTTAAGGCTGGGATATTTCAGAACATCAAGGTGTTGGTATTGTAAGAACCCCAATGAAGTGACACTGCCTCGTGTATTTTTGAAATCTCCAGCTACCAGATTTATTTGGAACTACTTTAGTGCACCTGCTGGGATCAAAAGAGAAGGAAAACAATTATTACAAGTCATAAATGAATGGTGGATAAAACCTGTTAACACAAGCTTGATGGCAGTGTATCATGCCATGCCAAGCCTGATTATGTGGCACTTATAGAAGAAGAGAAACTCAGGAAAGCATGGGAAGAACGTGTCCATTAATAGGTTGATCTTTCAGATTTCAATTTCGATACAGATTCTCTTAAAATTGAGAAGACCAAACTTCAAGGGAGTTACTGCAAATTGGTCGGATCTATATGATAAGTTACTACATCATGTTCCAAAACTGAGGTATACTAAGGTGTTGTGGCAACTACCTCATGTGGGCAGGATCAAATGTACTACTGATGGGGATTGCAAGGGGACAATGGAGGAGCTTTATATGCTTTTTGCATAAGGAATGCAAATGTTCATGCCCAGAATCAGAGGTACAAGGTATACTACGCAAGCTGGGAAAGCAATGGATATACATATTCATGTATAGGTGTGGCTCATCAAGGGATGTGCTTCATAGTTCTTTTTGTACTATCAAAGTTAAGTACTATAGTCAACTTTGATAATAGGATTGATGTACTTTCATATTTTATTCATTTATATTTTGTGAGACCTCCTAATACCTTGTATTTTTTTGCTTGTCTTGTTTTGATTATTATTAATAAAAAATACCACTAAGCACCCAGCTTAGTGGTATATTTGAATAAAAAAAAAGTGGACCGCAGGACGTATTTCGAAATTCAATTCTTAGTTAATCAATGACAAGTTGTATATTAGAATTCAATACTTAGTTAATTAATGGCAACTTGTTTTGTAATCTAATTCTTAGTTAACTAATGACCACCTGTATTTTAAAATTTAATTCTTAGTTAATTAATGACAACCGATATTTCAAAATTTAATATTTAGTTAACTAATGACAACCTGTATAACAAAATTTAATGCTTAGTTAATTAACGAGGAAGAAGAAGATTGTTAGGTATCTTCCGTCACCTACTCTCAACTTTCCACATATGAGAGAAGCTTAATTAATGTATATTTCGAAATTTAATTCTTAGTTAATCAATGAAAAACTATACTATATCAGAATTCAATGCTTAGTTAATTAGTGGGCACTTGTATTTTAAAATTTAATGCTTAGTTAACTAATGGAAATTTGTATTTTAAAATTCAGTACTTAGTTAATTAATGACNAATTCAATGCTTAGTTAATTAATGACAACCGATATTTCAAAATTTAATATTTAGTTAACTAATGACAACCTGTATAACAAAATTTAATGCTTAGTTAATTAACGAGGAAGAAGAAGATTGTTAGGTATCTTCCGTCACCTACTCTCAACTTTCCACATATGAGAGAAGCTTAATTAATGTATATTTCGAAATTTAATTCTTAGTTAATCAATGAAAAACTATACTATATCAGAATTCAATGCTTAGTTAATTAGTGGGCACTTGTATTTTAAAATTTAATGCTTAGTTAACTAATGGAAATTTGTATTTTAAAATTCAGTACTTAGTTAATTAATGACAATCTATATTTTGAAATTCACCGTTTAGTTAATTAATGAGAAAGAAGAAGAAATTTTGAAGTATCTTCGGCGGTTTAATGTCTTAACTTTTCACAAATGAGCAAAGCTTAATAAATGTATATTTCGAAATTCAAATCTAAATTAATCAATGACAACCTATATATCAGATTTCAATGCATAATTAATTGATGGACACTCGTATTTAAAATTCAATGCTTATTAATTGATGGCTACTTGCATTTTAAAATCAGTACTTAGTTAATTAATGACAACCTGCATTTCGAAATTCACTGCTTAGTCAACTAATGAGAAAGAAGAAGAAATTCTTAGGTATCTTTGCATTTTAAAATCAGTACTTAGTTAATTAATGACAACCTGCATTTCGAAATTCACTGCTTAGTCAACTAATGAGAAAGAAGAAGAAATTCTTAGGTATCTTTTGCAGCCTCAACTTTTCACAAATGACCAAAGCTTAATTAATGTATGTCTCAAAATTCAATTCTAAATTAATTATTGACAACCTATATATTACTCCCTTAGTTCACTTTTACTTGTCACGTTTTTGACTTTTCACGCCCCTTAAGGATAATAAATGAAGTGCATAATTTACCATGATATCCATATTAATTGATGCATATTTTTAATATTTTTTAGAAAATGATTTGAAATGATTAATTAATGTTGTGGGTATAACAGAAAAAAGAAGTTGTCTTCTCTTGAGATGTTAAAAGTGAAAATTTATTTTTAGAATACTGGACAAGTAAAAGTGAACGGAGGGAGTAGAATTCAGTGCTTAGTTAATTAATGGTAATTTGCATTTTAAAATTCAATGATTTGTTAATCAATGACAACCTGTGTATCAGAACTCAATTCTTAGTTTATTATTGGCAACTTGTATTTTGAAATTCAATTCTTAGTTAATTAATGGAAACATGTATTTCGAAATCTAATGCTTAGTTAATTAATTAGAATTTGTATTTTGAAATTTATTCTTAAATAATCAATGACAACCTGTGTGCTCTGCAACCTCTTAGGTAATAAACAAACTACGACAATTTTATGTTCTTGTAACCAAATTTGTCTACCATCCTTATTAACCACTCCCTTTTCACTTCTCACATTTATTAAAAATTATTGTTTTAAAATATTCACACGTTTACTTGTAATGAAAAAAATAAATACTAATTGTCACGATCAAAACCCCAACAAAGGCATCATTATGGCGCCTAACACCGCTTAGGCAAGCCAACACTTTACCATAATTAAGAGATACATAAATAATATTAAACACTATAATATCATAAATAAAAATAAAACTCAGAAATTAAATATCAAGTCTAAGCAAAATAACCGTTTAATAACTTCTCAAGACCGGTATCACTTAGTACATGAGCCACTAAAGAGTGCTAAATATAATGTCCGAAAGGAATACAATATTGTCTGACACAAATAAACAGTAATAGGAATAATGAAAATGTGACTTCAAGGCCTGCGGATATAAATACAACTCTACTTCGAGTCTCTTGTCTGATAATGGCTAAGTACTTCTCGGGACTCCACTGGTACCAACGTCTGAATCTGTACAATAAGTGCAAAAGTATAGTATAAGTCCAATTGACCCATGTACTCAGTAAGTATCAAGTCTAACCTCGACGAGATAGTAATGAGGCTATGACAAGATACTTATCATATAAACGTGTACAGAAAATAAGCAGGAGAAATAACAATAGTAATAGGAATAAAAGCAAAAATTAGTAAAAGGATTCAATAATAGAAATAATACCCACATTTCTCGAATAAATCAACCAAAACCTTTCTCAACAGTTCAATCAACGGGGATGCCACGATATCCGTGACTAACATAGTCACGCCCTAAAAGGAAGACAATATCACAACTAACACAAGAATTCATAACACATATGTTATGGTACACAACCTGATCCAACACAAACATTATTGCAGCGGTAACCCGATCCCATGGCTATATTATTACGGCGAGTAATCAGGTCCTATCGTACCAATGTTGCAACAACAACTCGATCCAAAATACGAATTCATATGGAAACACCCAACAAGCAAGCAAGCATGGAAAATTCATAATATAACTTAAAAGAGGACGAATAAGCATAATTTGTAAAGAAAAGATAAGCATGAACAATGTGTGATAGGCAATCCAATATCCACGAGCTAGTCTCACCCACATATCTCAATAAGGACTCAAACAAGGTCATTAACATGCAAACAATCAAGTAGTCATACAATCCAATATAGCATAGGAGAACAAGGCATGAAACAAGTAAAATGCATGAAAAAAGTAAAAGCATGGAACAAGTAAAGGCATGGAACAAATAAAGTCATAAAATAAACTAGTGATCACGTTGAGAGGTTGGAGGTATACCGACCTCTTCTTGAGTACCAAACTAAACGAGTGTTTACGTTAGTCGTTTAGGAACCAAAGCTCAACTTTTTACGAGCAATGAACTTAGAGTCAAAAGAAAGAGAGAAGCAAAGATTGAGTGAATACTCGAAACTTCAAACGAAAAGCTGAAGCAAAAATCTACTGCATCTTCAATTTTTCAGAAAGAAGTTAGGTTTATTAGTTAGTTATGTATGTTGAAGATGTTAGGTATTGTTTGTGTTAGGTGAGAACATTGAAATCTCATATTTATAGTGGCCATTGAGCCATTAGGGTTTCAGGAAATTCAAAATTGTAGTGTAGAGTGACGATGAATTAATGATGTGAGCATAGTCGGGTAAAATTAGAGAAACAGAGGAGAAAATAATTAGGGATTTACCTGAGAAGAGGGAAGCTAACCGATGAGGTATGAGAGACCACTAGTCAGAACTCTAATACACAGAGGTCATTGCATTTGGCCTCTAGGTGTCGAATAACAATATTAAAGCCAGCTAGCGTCCCAGACTCGCCTTGATTTGCAAAGACGGAGGAGGAGATCTGGTGAGTTGAAGTTTCACCATTTGGTCTGACTTCTTCAAATAAGGCTATTGAGATTAAATAGCGAATATGGAAAGAAATGATGAGCTTCGTAGTACAGAGGCAGAATGGATCACCATGCATACCATGCATTTGAAAACCTAGGATGATTTGATATTTCATATTCGGGTTAGGGTTTTCAGATTCGGGGCTTAGAGTCTCAAAGGATAAATGAGTACAGATTCAGCAAGAATCATGGGTAATGAAGGTAGAAGGAACATTTTCTGGTCATAATTCATGACCTTGCACTAATTAGTGCAAGGTTTGGGTGATTGACAGTTCTAAGGGTTTGAGGGAGATGAGAGAACAAGAGGAATGAGGGTAGCTTGTCTAGGGTGAAATGAGTAGGGTTTTGCGGCATCTCTGAGTTAAAACCAAGAGATGGAATGGGAGTCGTTGGACTTTCGATCAACGACTCCGGTTGTTTTGATAATTAGAAATTTTAGAAATAATTTTGTGGGAAAATCGATGGCCGTTGGACCCTTGTGATCCAATGGCGGAGATAAAACGTGACAAGTTGCTAAAATAAATGAAAAATAGGGTTAATCCTAGTCCGTTGATGATACGAATCAACGACCAGGACGGGCTGTGTTTGTTTTGTGAAGGGATGGGAAGGGCAATGTGACATGCTCTGATTGGCCTGAATGTGATGTCATGGATTGCCATAGTGAAAAAAGAGGGGTGAGTTTGGGCTGGGTCAGATGGAATAGCCAATTTTTAATTCGACATCTGAACAGAGGCATTAGCATGGTTGTCTGTCCTGAGTCATTTCTAGTCCAGAATGAATTCACTCATCTAAAAACTGAAATAACTATTGGCACGTTCAACATATTTGCGAGTGCAAGTGAGAGGGAGGGACGGGAGGAGGAAGTAGACGACTGCCAATTACAGATATAACTTGTTTTGTACTAAAGATTTATCTTCTAAAGCACAATGCATTAGCGTATCCTTCTTTTTTAGTGTGAATGCCTGTGTATTGGAACTTTATTATTCTGTTCTAAGATTTAGCTACTCATTATCGTATTCTCAAGAGTCCTCACAAGGTAAGTCATTGCATTTGTGCAGGCAGCAGCAGAAGAGAAATTCAAATCTTGTGTCACTGCATACAAATCATTGTGCAACGCGCTCTCCCTGATGGCTTCTGTTTTTCGAGCGTCAGAAGCCAAAGTCACCATTCCATTTTAATAATAGCTCAGTCTTATGTATTCTAATTTAATTCTGTATGATAAACTTATTTACTCGGGCAATAAAGGCTGTCTTTCCCAGCAGAGCCATGAAAATTTACTTGCACGTGAAATTTATTAGCTCATTGAATGTTAATTCCCTCATTCTATTTGGCATATTTTTTGAACTTCTTTTGGATGACACAATACTGGGTGTTAAAACTCATAGGATTCTCTGAAGGTGGGAAAGAGTTGCTTTAATTATTCTGAAGGTCCATGGCTTAGCAGTAATGATGATTGTGTGCTCCTATACTTGGGTGACTCGGTTCTTTTGAAAGCAAATAGGAATAACATTCTTCTCATATTCTTTTTATATGAACTTCGAAGTACAATTATGATTATTTTTGTTCTTTATCCATACAAGAACAAGATTAAAGCACCCAATATCCTTAATAGACCATGATCAGGAGAAATTGATTAGCAAAACCAAAACTGTCAAATTCTAATACAATGCCATATACAATGCATAAACATAGTGCCTTTTTTCATGAAATTAAAATTACCCAGCTCCCCCAACCCTCCACCCAAAACAAAGAGCTCCAGAGTCCAGTATGACAATCAAAGAGGGAATACAGCAAAATCATACATACACACAAACACATAACAAAGACGCATAAAGATTGTGACTTTTTCAAAAAAAGAAAATTAGAATTAGCAATTTCAAATAAAAAGCTTCAGATTGAAAATCAAAGAGGGAATACAGAAAACCCATAGATTCTAACATAGAAAGCACATAAATATTGTGCCTTTCTCGAAAAATTAGAATTACCCAATTCAAAAAAAAAAATCCAAATAAAAATTAAAGAGAAAACACAGAAAAGAACCTTGGATTCCAACACAAACACATATTAAAACACATAAAAATTGTGCCTTTTAATGAAATTAAAGTTACCCATTTCCTGAAGAAATCTCAAGTCTTTTAGAATTGAAGAAGAAAAAATTAAACAGAAAAACGAAAAAAAGACTTACTGTCAGTCAGAGAGAGAGAGAGCCGTCAGTCGCACAAGTGTATTGGAAGAGAGATCCAAGAACAATCAGACTCACACTTGAAATAGAAGAGAAACTGAATAACAACAACAACAACAACAACCCAGTATAATCCCACTAGTGGGGTCTGGGGAGGGTAGTGTGTACGCAGACCTTACCCTTACCCTAGGGTAGAGAGGCTGTTTCCAAATGACCCTCGGCATTCTTCCCTCAAAGAACTCCCCACCTTGCTCTTGGGGTGACTCGAACTCACAACCTCTTGGTTGGAAGTGGAGGGTGCTTACCATCAGAGCAACCCAGAAGAGAAACTGAACAAGAAAAAAAGAAATCGAGACTAAGAAAGAGGAATAGAGAAATTGGGAAAATAGGCACCAATTAAAGAAATCGAGAGTGAGAGAGAGAAATAGAGAAATTGGGAAAATAGGCTAGAAATTGGTGAAATAGGGTTTTGGCTTTAAATATTAGATTTAGGCTTTTGACTACGGTAGTCGTAAAATCACTTAAATATTATTTTATCATTTTAATTTTAATTTTGCTATTGAAGCGGTAGCTTGATTGGTCAACAATATTTTTGACCTTTTATTTTCCGACTGAATCGGTCGCAAATATAAAGACGGGAAAGTTGGCGCGCTTTTTTTCTACTACTTTTGTCGGAGTAATAGTCGATTTTCTTATTTTTAAAAAAATAATAAAAATTCAATCTTTTTGCAACTACTGCAGTTGCAAAAGTAGTCCCATTAGCGACCGTTTTATTTTCGGTCACAAATTGATGTTTATCTAGTAGTGTAAGAAATCAAGCGGGCGTAGTTGCGAAGCAACATAGAAAAGTGATAATTGGTTTTTCTATTACAAAAGAAAGAGGGAGAGAAATCGAACCCTACGTGCATTGCCTACGTATCCCTCCGTGGGAAGTCAGGTTGAACGTAGTTCTGTTACAACAAATTCTAACTCTATTTGTCTTCAAACATAGTATTTCTTGATTAAATATGAGTTGATGGGTTTCGTGTTAATTCTTCCATCCATTTATGCCAAGATTAGATCTCTACCTGACAATAATCGGTGAGTCACGTAAGGACTTTGCCAATTTGGTGCGAACTTTCCTTTGGCTTCCTCTTGGTAAGGAAAGTTTTTATTTAAGACCACCTACCCTAGTGCGAATTGGCGAGGCTTCACTCTCTTGTTAAATGCATTTGTCATCCTGATCTGGTATAGCTGACCATGGCATACCACATGCATTATTTTCTCGGCGATGAGCATAAGTTACTCCTGTCTGACCTGTATCCACTTTGCATCGTCCAGCTTAGCCTTTTGAATGACCCTTAAAGATTGTATCTCAACTTCTGTGTGTATCATAGCTTAAGTGTCATATACTAACATGTACGGCATTGCCCCATTGGATGTTCTCATGGTTGTCCAGTAACCCAGTAAGGCGAAAGATAGTTTCTCGTACCATTGTCTATCATTGTCCACTATCTTTCGTACAATCCTCTTGATATTCTTGTTGGCTGCGTCGACTGTCCCATTCATTTGTGGTCCATAGGCTGTGGAGTTGCGGCGGACGATTCTGAACTTCTCGTTGATTTCTCTCATGAGGTCGTTGTTGAGGTTAGCAGCATTGTCTGTGATGATAGACTCCGGTATTCCAAATCTGTAGACAATGTTGTTTCAGATGAAATCCACCACTGCCTTCTTTGTGACGGCCTTGTAGGTGGATACTTCGACCCATTTAGTGAAGTAGTCAATGGAAACCAGGATGAAGTGATGCCCATTTGACGCAGCGGGATCTATGGTTCCAACCACGTCCATTCCCCAAGCAACGAACAACAAAGACGAAACCATCACGTTCAACTCATTCTGCGCAACTCGGATGAAATCCCCGTAAATCTGGTACTAGTGACACTTCTGTATGCAGCGGATACTTTCGCTTTACATAGTCATCCAAAAGTATCCAGCTCTTAAGATCTTCTTGGCTAATGTGAACCTATTTTTGTGGGGTCTACACGTTCCTTTATGTATTTCTTCCAATTACCTGGTTGCCTCGGCAGTATCTACACATCTCAACAAACCTAAATCTGGGGTCCTCATGTACATGACTTCCCCGTGGAGGAAAACGTTGTTCACCAATCTCTTGAGGGCTCGCTTTTGACCATTAGTAGCATTCTCCAAGTATTCTCTAGTTGCAAGGATTTTCTTGATGTCGTGATACCATGGCTTACCATCTAGCTCTTCATCTACATAGAAGCAATAGGCATGTTGATCCCTGATCTCTATCTCGATAGGGTCAATATAGTTCTTGTCTGGATGTTGAATCATGGATGATAGAGTTGCAAGGGAATTGGCAAACTCAATCTGAATCCTGGGGATGTGTTTGAACTCAATCTTTGTGGAATTTTTGCATAGCTCCTTCATGAAGTGCATGTACGGAAGGATCTTGACATTTTTGGAGGACCATTCCCCTTGGACTTGGTGTATCAATAGATCGGAATCCCCTAGGACTAAGAGTTTTTTGATGTTAATTACAACTGCCATTCTGATCCCAAGGATGCACGCTTCGTATTCATCCATATTATTGGTACAAGGGAATCTTATCTTTGCCAATACTGGATAGTGCTGTTCGGATTCCAAAATCAAGACTGCCCCAATTCCGACTCCTTTGAAATTTGCTGCTCCGTCGAAAAACATTCACCATCCAACGTATGATTCTGCAATGTCTTCCCCAGCAAATAATACTTCCTCATCGGGAAAATACATAGTGAGTGGCTCGTAATCCCCATCCAACGAATTCTCTGCGAGGTGGTTGGCCAAAGCTTGCCCCTTGATAGCCTTCTAACTTATGTACACAATGTCAAATTCGCTGAGGAGAAATTGCCATTTAGCGAGCTTTTCGGTCGGCATCGGCTTCTAGAAGATGGTTTTGAGCTGGTCGAGCTGAGATATCAGATACATAGTGTATGCTACTATATAATGAGTTAGTTTCTAGGAGATCCACATCAGAGCATAACAAGTGCGTTCTATCAAAGTATATTTGGACTCACATGGCGTGAACTTCTTACTTAAGTAGTGGATGGCCTGCTTCTTTCTCCCAGTTTCATCATGCTGTCCCAACACACAACCTAAGGCATTATCCAAGACTGACAAATATAGTAATAATGGCTTCCCGGTTTCAATTTCAAATTGTACAGCTGTAGGCGTTCAACAAATTTCCTCAAATCGTCTAAGTACTATGAACTCTTTCGAGAGTTGATGATGACATCATCCACATACACTCTCCTTATGAATCATGTCGTGAAAAATGGTCGTCATGGCCCTCATGTAGGTGGCACCGGCATTTTTGAGACCGAACGACATGACTCTATAGCAGTAAACTCCTTAAGGTATGGTGAAGGCTGTCTTTTATGCGTCTTCCTCGTGAATCATGATTTGGTGGTACCCAACGAAACAATCCACAAACGTCTGCAGTTCCTTATTTGTACAGTTGTCGATGAGGATGTGGATATTTGGTAAAGAAAAGTCATCCTTTGGACAAGCTTTGTTGAGATCTCTGTAATCCACGCATATTCTGATCATTCCGTCTCTCTTGGGTACTGGGATGATATTTTCCAACCAGCTGGGATAATTGGTGACCCTTCACATTCGCCTCAATCTACTTGGTTACTTCCTCTTTTATCCTCAGACTCAAATCGGGCTTAAATTTCCTGGGTTTGACTGGCGCTCTGGTAGGACCAGTGGGCAGTCGATGCGATACAGTTTCAGTACTTAATCCCGGCATGTCATCATATGACCATGCGAACATATCAATGTATTATTGGAGGAGCTCAACTAGTGTTTCCTTCTGCTCGGTTCTAAATGAATGCTGATTCTGGTTTCTTTCACGTCTTCTTCACTTCCAAGGTTGACCAGTTCCGTTTCTTCAAGGTTGGGCTTTTTCTGACTCTCCAGCTATTCGATCTCATATGGGTGATTGTCTGGCATCATACTCTCGTCATAATCCACGTAATCTGGGTCGTTGCGCACGATGGTTTAGTTACATGTCACAATAGCTGAATGCAAGTTTTTAGCATTTTGATAACTGAAAAGAAAAGCTAAGTATAAATAAAGCAGTAAATAAAGTTGCAATGTTTTAAGAAATTGATTATTTTTATTTCATCAAAACAGGAACATCTTAAGCGTTCAAAAGAGGCAAATGACAAAAAGGTATAGACACGATGCATGCCTCATGTTACACCCCATATTTTCGTACGTAAAGTTATGTTGTAAGTTAATTGATGTAAGCCCAGAAATGAGATCATCTTTGAAAGTACACAAAGTAAGTTAATCATGTTACCTCGGAAGTTACAAATCTTTAATATCATGGATAACAAGTACCAAGAGGGTTGAAAGACTTAGAAGCTAAATAAATTGAAGAAAATAAGTTTCGTCGAATGTCGACAAGTTGGGAATGTTATAACATGTACTTTTGGGGTGAGAATATGGTTCTTAACATGATAAGAAGGTTATATTATGATTTATTTTATTCGTATGATAGTCGTGTATTATATTTTAAAGTCAAGCGAGTTGTGGAACAATAGTTGGCAAAGGTCATCACAAGTGTTACACCATGTGCGTCCCAAGGTAACGTATAATGAAGATGGGACTTGTTAATCATTATTTAAATAAGTGTAAAGTCATAATATGACTATATATGATGTTTGGATATAAAATATAAAGTTTGGAAAAAATCAGATTTTAGTTGCGGAAACACCGATTGAGGATTTGCTTTGTAATGAAGCTTTTTTGAGCAATACATTTTGTGTGCTATATGAGGTCTTTTTGGGACATATTATATACCAAATTGAAGATCTTGGGATGTAGTTTCCATTACTTTTAACCGTTCAGTCATACTATATCTAGATAAAATGATATGAGCGTCTGAAGAAGGGCCAGTGCTAGGTTGCCAAGGTAGCACCTCTTTGACTTTTCAAAAGTTGATATATAGGTCTTATGTCATCTTTCTCTTTATTTTTCAGAGAACACTAACAGATAACCCCTATAAAGCTATATTTAAGCTCTCTACAAGGGTTTCAATGAAAATTAACATCGCAGGTACGAAATAAGAAGCGATAACATTAGAACGATCCCTACGATTAAAATATCATTATACCGCCTCTATTTTTCTTTGTAGTTTTAGTTTTGGAAGGTACTTCATAGTTACAGAAATGCCTACTTTCTGTATTTAAGCTTTTAAAAATCAAGTAAGGTTGATAAATTTATTTCCTAATAGTTAGAACTCATGAGACGGTGACCGGAAGTCGTGAGTTCGATTTACTCCACTTTTAGTGGATTGTATTGTAGTCCACTTGTGTTGGCCACTTGTGCTGCTGATTTATAGAGTTTGGAAGGAGAAAGGGTGTGGAGAAATGCCACATGTGGTAGGGTAGTGGTATGGTCGCTCGTCGTTGTAGTTTCAAGCTACTTGATAACTTATAGATTGGGTGTGTTATGGTATATTTTGGGTTTTTGTTGTATTAAAGGCCCCGAATTGTAGTTAGGTTGTTTTTGAGTAGCTGGTTGTATTATGTTATTGTCTCACCTATAGTAGGCTTGAGGGAGCAGTAAAAGCAGGAGAAATGCTGCCCGTTTTTTTGTTATAGATTAAGTTACTTTCGTTATATAAATGAGAGAGTCATTCGTAACTTGACAATCGCTTCACTATGGTTGTTGTAGATTAAGATGCAGTGATCTGAACATAGCATTGTTATTGGACAAATTTCTATAAGGTATTTTAAGGCTATCCCTTCTTTACTTTTGGCATAATCCATATGATATAAACGAAACGAGCAAATGCGCAACTTTCACAAATGACTCTATTCTTAGAAGTACTAGGGCTGCCTATGTTCTTGATTCCCCATGTGTGTTGTTATTATATCATCTGTTCATGAGTCTCATAAAATATATAAGTTGATAAAGTTTATTTTATGATATTAACCAAAGGTATATTAATTTTATGACATCCCGAGAGATCGTATTGACTTACTTCTTATGCATTTCATTCATTTATGCATGTACATTGACCCATGATATTATATATGCGTATATTATATGTATATTGGTTATGGGGAAAGGTTATGCAGTTATATACACACCATCACCTGATTAGCTATTATACGTTGATGATTTCGCCCACAGAGGCTGAGATGATATGATCGGATGCCCTTAGAGGCTTGATGATGTTATGTATGCATACACCTATGCATTATATGACATTTAGATGCATATGCATGACATTATAAATGTTTCACGATTCACAGAGCTATTAAGACTTACAGGTTGAGTTTTTTACTCCATGTTTCTTTCATATCTTTTATATACTGCTCTCATGCCTTACATACTCGGTACTTTATTTTACTGTCGTCCCTTTTGCTTAGTGCACTCCACTTGCTCCGGAGTTGCCTATTTGGTAATTATGATTTGGACATGTATTGATTGGTATGGCGGGGCCCTGTTCTAACCTTTATGATGTTTATGTACTCTTAGAGTCTTGTAGATAGATGTGATATATATGGATACTTATATGGCCTTGTCGGCCTATGTTTTGAGTCTACAAAAGATCATGTTGGCCTTATAGGCCCGTATGTCACATATATAAGTTTGTATACCACGTTGGGTCATCCTATGTAGAGTATTCTCTTATGTTTAATTATAGTTATCTCATGACGACCTTTCCTACTATTTTACCCATGATAGTATAATAAGAAGGATACGTTACATTGGTACTCTGTTGAGTTAGGCACCGGGTGCCCGTCGCGGCCCTTTGGTTTGGGCCGTGATACCTCAATTGACTGTGCACTTTTCAAAAAGAAAACCTTTAACAATTCCATGCTACCAAGACTCTCGACGAACCAAAGATGGGCTGGCAGTTCAATGCCAAAGCTCTTCTCCTGGTTCGACGACCATGATAGTCAGTGCCTTGATGTTAATCCCTTCACAACATTCTTCAATCATATTCACAAACAGATTTCCCATCACATAGACGATATCATCTTCTGGTACTGAACTCTGCCCCAAACTTGAAACATGCTCTAAAGTAAAAAGCCTTTTTTCGGAGCTATCGGGATGAGCTTTTCCCACCGAAGGTTGATATCCTATGCCAGCCCTTCCATTCTGCCCATTAGTTTCAATTGGCTCTGTGATCCCGTCCGACCTGGCTCCCAACCCTGTTCCTGGTCTGTATCCTATTTCATCATCTCCCTCATAGCCATCTTGGATATGTACGACGATCGTATTCCCAGGTTTGGTTTAGTCTTTTCCATTTTGGTGGTCTGCATGATTTCAACTACATGGAAAGAAACTTTTTCTAGTCCTTCAATGAATGGAACAACATGCTCCAAATAAGCGTAGTGACACCACGCACCATGGACCACGATCGCCTGACACCCCCACTCAAATTTCATGCATTGGTGTAGAATGGATGGGACACCCCCTTCCATGTGTATCCAGGGCCTTCCCAGCAGCAAGTTGTAGGAAGAAGAGATATCCATTACTTGAAACAATATGGGAAATTCAACCGGCCCGATCTGCAAAGCCAAATAAATTTCTCCAATAACATCCTTCTGCGAACCGTCAAAGGCCCTTACCCATATGTGGCTTTGTTTGACTTCCCTCATATGGATTCCTAACTCCTGTAAGGTTGAGAGCCAACAAATGTTGACTCCTGAACCTTCATCGACCAGCACTCAGGACACTACTTTGTCCCCATATTTAATAGTGATATGAATGGCTTTGTTGTGACTTACACCATTGACGGGAAGTTCGTCTCCTCTGAAAGTGATCATATTTTCTTCAACCATTTTCCCAATTATTGCGGCCAGCGACTCATTGGTGTTGTTGCTTGGTATGCTTACCCCGCTTATTACTTTCAATAGGGCATCCTTATGACTGTTGGATCTCATTAGCAAGTCCGTGATTGATATTTGTGCTTGAGTTTTCTTTAGGTTCTCCTCCACGGAGTAATCTTTGGTCAACATTCTCTTCCAGAACTCGACAGCTTCTGGGTCTGTTATGTTCCTTCTTTGAATTTTCTCTATTCCCAAGTTTCCTCGATCTGCATCTTCAGGAGTGTAGCATTTCCCATACCTAGTCATACCACGAGCTGTAGCAGAGTCTGTCATCTTGGCCTTCCCTTTCTGCTGGTACGTCTATGGGATAATTTTGTATTCCTGACTCTGTTCGTCCCCTGTAGCAATGACAGATTGTCGCTGATAAGTCTGAACTTTCACTGTAGGTCTCACTTGTACTGTAATCATTGGAGCTATTTGAGGTGGGACCCTGGCGGCTTCTTCATTTCCTATTGTGAAAATCGTTCCCTTTAGATCATATTCTTTGTCCAATGTAATCATGTTGAGTCCCTAGTTTTGGTGATTTGGCAGCTGATTTCGATTCACATTAGGTGATGCTAGAGTACACTAAATGGCTCCACTCTTGATCAGTGTTTCAATCTCATTTTGCAGCTTATAATAATATTCAGTATCATGCCCAGGCACATTGGAATGGTACACACATCCTTTAGTTGCATCAAAATACTTGGAGGGATACTCAGGAACCCTTCCATCAACTGGATGTAACAACCCTGCTCTTCTCAATCTCTCGAACAATTAGTCCAGAGGCTCAGCAATCGGGGTATAATATTTGGGACCCCTCTCTTCAAAACTGGGACGAGAGCGTGGTGCATAAGCGGGTCAGTTTTGGTGGGTAGTGGTTTGGACATGAGCATATGGTCGTTGTGGGTTTGGGTTGTTGTGGGCTCGATAAGGGTTGTATTATGGTTGAGGATGATAATATGGCTAGGTGTTATAGACTAGAGCGTAAGTAGATTGCGGCGAATGGTTGTTTGGGGAATAGGAAGTGTTTCTGTGATGTGGGTTGCATTCATAATAAGGGAAAACACTAAAACCTCATCTTTCTTCTTCTTTCCGCTACCGATTGACCCTGATTGGATTTCCTTGCTGGCCACTTGCAGTGCCACCATGGATTGTACTTTACTAGATTGTATACCCTCTTCTAAGAAATCTCCCATCTTTACCAGCTCGGGGAATTTTTGTCCCATCATTCCCATCATATTTTCGAAGTATATTAATTCACTGTCGTCCAGCGGAGGCTCTGACCTCCACTGACGTGCATATTATTGGAATGACTCGGATGGCATTTTTTGCAAGTTCACCAGTGCGAACTTATCGGGAGTGATCTTTGTGTTGAAATGAAAGTGATTCATGAAGTCCTCCGCCATATCTTCGAAGTTCTTCAGTTTCGCGGATCCTGTCGAGTATACTAGGTGAGTGTTGCTCCCATCAGGCTCTTTATAAATAACTTCATTATTAGCTTCTCGTTCCTCCCTATCCCAACTAACCTTTCACAATATGCCGTCAAATACGCGTGGGGATCACCTGTCCCATCGATGATATCGAACTTTGGAGGCGTATACCCTGCTGGCGTATCCACATCCAGATGGATACGCAGATCCTTGTAGTCAAACTTTCACTTCCCCGGGTGACTTGGAGGTTCTTTATTTATTTTCTCAAGATTTGCAGCTGCTCAGATACTAACTCCTCTTGCTTACGCCCGGCGTCCCTCTGCATCTCGGCGTATTGGTCAATCTCATAAGGCACACTGACCGTGATAGGCACTGTAAAGGTAGGTTCAAAAATGGCATATACAGACGGAACATATCGTACGTGAGCGGCAGTGTGTGCCACAGATATGTTCCGATTTGGATGTGTGGTAAAAGTGACTCCATCACGAGGAGGGGTGTGAGTTTCCTTGGTGGTGATATTCGTATTTTGTGGTGTTTGAACATATTGTGGTACGTAGGGAGTGTGGATAGGGGGATTTGGTGGGTTTGCGGGGGTTACTAAAGGTATGACTTGAGTGGTGGGGACTAAAGTTAGGGTGTTGTTGTTTTGACATGATGTGGATGGAAAGTGGTCAGGAATTGAATCCAATGAAGGAACTGAAGGTGGTTGAGGAAGCGTTGTCACGACCAGATGTGTTAGTTCCCTGATATGATGTACATACTCCCTTAGAGATTCCATTTCCTAGGACATCCTGGCCAAGTGTTCATCATTCCTGTTATCGTCTTTCTCTCCCGATCGCCCCGGGCTGTCAGCTACAACCAGGGTATGTTCAGTCTGGTTTTCTATAGCTGACATCTTTCTCTTTGATCATAGATTATACGATGGTTCTGCCAGTTTCGGGTCGAGAGAAACCAACTTTCTTTGGGGGGGGGGGGGGGAATAATAAAGTAAAGAAAAAATAAGAAGAAATAAAAGAAAATAAATACGAGTCAGTTCTTCATTTATGCAACCAGGAAATCACACAAAGCAATTAATTCATACACTGAGGCTGGCACATTTTCCTAGAATTCGCGGGACCTTTCATTGCTGGAGGTAGACCTAAATCACAAGTGTTTGACAACTAATTAGACTTGACACATTTAGATCCGAAGCAAGTTTGTTTCCATTAATAATTTTGGACTGAGATAGGTGGGAACAAAGATTACATCACTGTTTCTGATATTTATAGAACTGCATGGGCATGAACCACTCGCTGTTTAGGAGAAAGAAAAACTAGGGATAAGGGTACAATGTGGGAAAGAAGGGGAAATCAACCAACTTCTAGTAACTGTCCCCGAAATCACTTCACATCTTATCTTCTTCTGGTTCTTCCTTCGGGTCTTCTTCAAACTCCTCCTCGTTATCTTTAAACTCCGACCCTTCCTCTGGATCTTCTTCTGGCTCAGTACTAGACTCTATTTGGATGTACTCCACTATCCGTTCATCATCTTCAGCAGGTGGCAACATGTGATTGATGGATCCTAGGACCATTTGACGGTGCATTGAGGTTGTCACAAGATAATAAGGCAAAATCGCATGGTAGATTTGCAAAGCAGCCACTACATCCTCTAGCCAGGATATACCCTCTGTACTTGGTTGGGCCAACTTGTCTTCCTCGTTGATCCAGACATAATACCGAGGAGTGCGCCACGCGTTTTGACCCATCGGTATTGTGACTAGGTCATTCCACTCTTCTTGGATCCTTCTTATCCGATGGATCAGAATCTATCCATTGTACTCATCCTTGTATAGTG
Organism: Nicotiana otophora; assembly: GCA_000715115.1. Taxonomy (NCBI): domain Eukaryota; kingdom Viridiplantae; phylum Streptophyta; class Magnoliopsida; order Solanales; family Solanaceae; genus Nicotiana; species Nicotiana otophora. Next base: position 28,272 of record AWOL01S0043942.1, on the reverse strand, counting down.
TTGTCCTTTTCCATAGAGGCACATCCTGGATCATCCCGATCTGTCTGAGAACCCGCATGGGTGAGTATGGTTAGATACCCTCAAGTCTGATTAGCTCAATGAAGTATTTCTGAGGAGTCTTTAAAATTGCTCTTCCACCTAACCATGATAGCTTCCAGTTGACCCATTCTCCACTTAGATTTGTTAGTATTTACCTCCACTCTTCTTGCCCATGTGGGGAGGCCTAATGTCTCATCCTCTCGTGGTGGCTGCGAATCATGTTGTTGACGGCCATAAAGTAGTTAATGGTGGCCTCTTGCTGGAAGAAATGTTCTGTATCCCAGATCTGAAGCAGTAAGTTACAACCCTTAAAGAAATCATACCCTCGTGCACATGCAGATAAAACACTCAATATCTCAGCTAGCACCATCGAACCCAAAGTAGCTTAAAGGTTGCCACGGAAGGTTGCCAGAACCTCGCGTAAAAAGCTAATATTGATCCAACCCCTTCTCTGTGGGAAGACCAATAATCCTAATAGTACTAATAAGAATGTGATAGGCCTGAGACTCTCCCACATTGCTTGATCACAGTGAAACTCTCCCGAATACCACTCAAAGTATTCGCGGTGTCCAAATCTGTCGAACGGCTGGTCGAGGATCACCCATCCATCCTCGATACTTATCAGACCCCGACTATTAGCCAGGCCTAAAGAATCCAAGAACCTATAACCGGGCATAATAACTGGTAGTATTGGCTTCCTTCCATTGAACGACAGCTCCGTGAAACTAGTAACTTCTTCTAATGTCGATACTAACTCATAGTCGGCAAACTTAAACACCACCTTAGCCAGATCCCAGAACTATATCAGCAGGCGAGTGAGTACCATGTCTTCTCGGATGTTTAGCAAAGTAGTTAGTGCTCCCATGTGTGTCTGAATCTCATCTCGGTGTTCCCGGCGAATGTTCTTCCACCACTGCTTCAACTTCAAGTTGTGTGGCGCTCCCATTACCATGTTAGTTTCAGAGATGTTTTGGTTGATTTCCATTTCCTGAAGTGTGTCAAAGAAAGGCTTTGGTAAGTGTTCACTTCAGATCTTTAAGTGTCTTGTCAGGTTTTTTTGTATTTCCATACAAATCATGTCGTTGGGTGCATGAGCCGTTGACACTAGGGTGGCTTTCCTAATTGTGCATCAATGCCAAGGACCGACTCACCTAAGGTTTATGCAGTATGACCTATTTTTTCTAGAGTAGAGTGTTTCCTACTTTTTAGTTGGACTGAAGCTGCAAGAAATTATGTTAGTTGACCTGACAAAGCCATTCTCTGAAACTTGAGAGTTTTGAAAAGAAGGTTCGGAGGGCTGTAAAAGACACCCTTGCATGCCGTCGTATGTGATAGTGTACGACCAAGACTCGATAAAGGTGTAGCAACAATAAGTATGATAATAAGCATAAAGAGCAAATAAAGCAAGTAAGCACGTAATTGCAAATTATCTACAATTAAAGCAATGTACAGATAAGTCTAAATGACAAATTCAGTCTAAGTCTGCTAAGGTCAGAACCTAAGTGTGATTACCCAGCGGAGTCACCATGTTGCTACACCCTATTTTGCACTAGTCAAACAAGATTCAACTTGTAGTTTCTCTGTCGTTGATGAAAGAGAGTCGCCACCTAATATTTAAAGGTATACTAGGGTACCTATTTAATTATCAAAGGTTATATTCTTTATTGGTCTCCTAACCAGTGAGATCATAGGTAAGGGTTCTTGTTCTTCTAAGGGGAAGGTTTTAGGCACCCCTTAAAATCTACTTAAGGTAGCTCCATAGGATTTAGACTAGATTTGGAATTAATTATTTGTATTATGCCTTAACTAGTGTTCTAAGGGTAAAGCTTACCATATATTAGGACATAATATCTATAAGGGAAGAGTATTGTTTAAAGAAGGTGGATTTTAATAAATGTCTTTAGGAAATTAGTGTTAGTATATATAAGCTTAAGAAGAACATTGAAGGATGGAAACATTGTATAAATGTGAAAAGGAAACCAAGTTAAAGCATTTTGTTTCCTAAATCATGGAGGTTCATGTCATTCCAACGTGGTAAAAGTGTTATGAAAAATAATCTTAAAGTATATATACCTTGGTTTTGAAGTAAAAAACTATTTGAATGCCTTTGTTTATGGCAGAAATGCCTTAATCTTTCGAAAATAGTTGATTCCCTTTTGGCAGATTAAAATTCGACAATTTTGATTTTTTTTAAAAGAGAGACAACTGCATTTGTTAAGCCTTTGGTCTTCAAATATCATTAAGAAAAGAGTTAGTAAAGCATGACAACTTAATAACAGCCTACCATTAGCGGATATACAATTAATTGCTAACTAAGGCTTCTTTTTAATCCTAAGTTCTTTAGGCTTGCCTAAATCATTCTATGAATTTATAGATAAGAATAAACGTTCAATCCACTATATACTTGTCAAATAGATAATGAGATAAATAACAAATAACAACAACGAACAATAAGATAGTGCAATTGAAAATGACAAAACAGGTAGTAAAGAGATGAAAGAAAAGGAGTGACCCTAGGAGGTTTGGGCCTCAAAAGGCTGGCCTAGCAGTATCAAATGACGAGTGATGGCAGACCCATGGACCACAGTAGAGTTGGACTTGGGATTGAGTTCTTAAAGAACTCAGCATGCCCAAATCATTTGTACATGCACAAAAAATAAAAGAGAGGGTAATTACAATAACAGTATTGTATGCATATCCATATATAAAACTCTCAATCGAAGACTAAAATAATCACTGACAGTGTTCGGATGATTAAGGAAATTATACTGGGGAAAGATTAAAGAAGAGATTACTAATAGTACCTAAATGCCAAGGGAATCATGCTAATGTGGAGGTTGTGTATAGTGAATAATTCACATTGAATACCTTTCGTTGCCATTAAACACCAAACCCAAAGAGAGTAATTAGTGTCAATGAATTAAAGGCTAAGGAAAGATTTCTACTCAAGGCCAATGCCCCATTTGAATCCCCCGATACTTCAAAGTTATCTTAAGGCCTAGAGCAATGCTTGTACCGGGGAGACCAGCCCAACCTAGAGTTAAAATCTTCTCCCAAGAACCTTTAACCACTAACGACTAACTCTTCCCTGTAGGTTTGAATGCCAATGACGCCTTGTTAATGCAAACCAACCACACATATGAATAGGAGCCTTCTTTCCTTAGTAGAATAACATAGAAATAGACACATAGAACAATCCCTATACATTAAATAAGTGAAGCACACATATGAATAGGTTTTGAAAACCAGACTTCTAGGCACATATGACTACAAAATTACTTATGTAGTTATTGCTGAAAATTGGACAATAGAAATCACACATCTCGTAGACAAATAAGGCACATAGTTTGGAATTATAACAACTTGAGGATACATAAACTAATGCCTTAACATTGATCGCATATGAACATGCACTTAGGCTAATGGCATTACTTGAATCCCCTTAAGGTCATAAATACAAATTCAGACAGTAACACAAGCAGGCCATTGCATTAAACCAAATAACAGTTCCCTTACACCAGATTCAATCCCGAATAATAAAAGAAAGAAAAGACATAGTATAAGTTTTAAAGCAATGTTCAAAATGTGAAGTAAGCGAAGTCCATACCAAACTTCCACACATAAAGATATTTCGATCAAGATTCTGACTTCACAAGACAAGATGAGTCCCAAACATTGAAGGATCAGGTTGTCAGTATCATTAGGGCATTAAGGATATGAGAGACATCACACTTAACATACTCACATAAGCTACACAGGCTTACTTGAATAGTTTAACATGATGGGGTAATATTCAGATTACATAAATAATCAACAAGGCACAACTATAGTCTAACTTACAGGATATAGACTGATTATTACAAATACTACTGATATTCAAAGGAAAATCCATCCTATTATGACTATTTACGAGCTAACAATTAGACATGGTTGTAAGGCAATCATAATGAAATTTGAAATAATACTTAAAGACTAATAAACATTTATGAAAGCATTTTTTTAAACACTCAGGTGTATAAGACTTAACCTAGTGAAACACTGTTTATCTTATGCATTTCATATATACCATAGCTAAAACCATCTAATAACATCCCATGTTTAGAATGACGGAACCTGAAGGACATGGCATGTTAAACATGGAGATTGCAATAATAACCATATGTATAGTATGATAGAACTCAAAAGATATGGCATGATGAACAAAAAAGCCTAAGTAGGATAGCAGAACTTAGAAGGGTGCTGCATGTTATGCATGATGACCATAACAGAACATAAGTGCGAAACTAGAAGAACATAACATGATGAGTCATGAGGGCTTATAATGAACATCAAGTGGAATAGAATTCAGAATACAACATGATGAGCGTGAAGGTTATAACAGAGAATTAAGTGGAACAAAACTCATAATGCAGCGTGAAGATTATGAAAGTTGCAACAAGATATTAACAGAACTCAAAATGTAACATGATGGGCATGAAAGTGTTAACATAACCTTAACAGGACTCAGAATGCAGCATGAAGAGTATAACAGAACATTAGAGCAAGGTATGAGATTTTAGGTAAAAATGTGAGAAATCATTAGGTTAAACAACTTGAACAGATAAGATGTTTAATACAGAAATTGAAGTCAGTAAAGCAATACGACTACATAGTTAACATTAAACAAATACAACAGCCTGCCATAGATCATTAACAAGTCATAGTGAACAAAAATAATTTATTAAAGGCTGAATAAACACTATAGACTAAGCAATTAACTAAGAGAACAATAATACACTCGTGATTTTTAAATGAAGCAATTAAGGAGAGGGTGGAGGTATACTGACCTCTTCTTCAGAAACAAACCAAACGAGTGTTCACGTTAGCCGTTTAGGAACCAAAGCTCAACTTTTTACCGGTGACGAACTCAGAGTGAGAAGAAAGAAAGAAGCAGAGATTGAATGAAAACTCGAAACTTCAAACAAAAAGCTTAAGCAAAAATCTATTGTATCTTCAATTTTTTAGAAACTAGTTAGGTATATTAGTTATATATGTTGAAGATGTTAGGTCTTGTTTGTTATGTGTTAGGTAAGAACATTGAAAGCTCTTATTTATAGTGTCCATTGAGCCATTAGGGTTTCAGCGAATTCAAAATGGTAGTGGAGAGTGACAATGATTTGATGATGTGAGCATAGTCGGGTAAAATAAGAGAGACAGAGGCGAAAATCGTTAGGGATTTACCTGAGAATAGGGAAGCTAAACGATAAGGTATGAGAGACCACTGGTCAAAAATCTAATACCCAGAGGTCATTGTATTTGTCCTACGGGTGTTAAGTATCAACATTAAAGCAACTAACGTCCCAGACTCGCCTTGTTTTGAAAAGACGGAGGAGGAGATCTGGCGAGTTAAAGTTTCACCCTTTGGTCTGACTTCTTCAAATAGGGCTAATGTGATTAAATGGCGAAAATGGAATGAAATGATGAGTTTCGTAGTACAGAGGCAAAACGGATGTCCATGCATGCCATGGATTTGCAAAGCTCAGATGATAAGAAGTTTCATCTTTGGGTTAGGGTTTTTGGATTTGGGACTTTGAGTCTCAAAGGAGTAATAAGTAAGCCGATCCTGAATCATCTTAACCTTTTTCAAGGCATCCTGAACCAAATCGGTACGCAACAACCGAGCCTCTCCCCGCTCAAACCAACCAACTGGAAAATGACACTGCCTCCCATATAAGGCCTCATAAGGAGCCTTCTGAATACTCGATTGATAGATGTTATTGTAAGCAAACTACGAAAGTGGCAAGAACTGATCCCAAGAACCCCGAAATCCATAACACTGCGCGGAGCATATCCTCCAATATCTCAATGGTGCGCTTGGACTGCAAGTTCGTATGGGGGTGAAATGTTATACTTAACTCAACCCACGTGCCGAACACATACTGTACGACCCTCCAGAAATGTGATGTGAACTGGGTGCCCCAATCAGAAATAATGAACACCGCCACACCATGCAGACGAACAATCTTATGGATAACGATCTCCGCCAACCGATCTGAAGAATAAATAGCTGCCATCGGAATGAAATGCGCCGACTCGGTCAACCTATCCATAATGACCCATATTGCATCAAATTTCTTCAAAGTCTGTGTGAGCCCAACAACGAAATTCATGGTAATATGCTCCCATTTCCACTCAGGAAACCAAGTCTCTGAAACAAGCCGCTAGGCCTCTGATGCTTGTACTTCACCTGCTGGCAATTCAAAAAACATGCCACATACGCAACTATATATTTCTTCATTTTTCTCCGCTAATAATGCTGCCTCAAATCCTGATATATCTTGGCGGCACCCAGATGAATGGAATACCGCAAATTGTGGGCCTCTTCAAGAATCAACTAACGAAGCCCATCCACATTGGTCACACAAATCCAACCCTGCATCTGCAATACCCTATCATCTCCAATAGAAACCTTTTTGGTATCACCGTGCTGCACCATTACTTTAAGGAAAAGCAAATGTTGATCGTCACACTGACGCTCTCTGAAGGGCTTATACAAAGAAGACCAAGAAACCATGCATGCAAGGACCAGACTAGGCTCCGAAATATCTAACCTCACAAACTGATTGGCCAAGACCTGAACGGCTAATGCTAGTGGTCTCTCACCAATTGGAATATATGCAAGGCTACCCATACTCACAACCTTTCTACTCAAGGCATCAACCACCATTTTGGCCTTCCAGGGATGATACAAAATGGTTATATCATAGTGCTGCCTCAAGTTGAGATCACTTTGTTTAAACAAGTATGGTAGACTCCGATGATTTGTGAATACCTTACATGTTACGCCGTAGAGGTAATGCCTCCAAATCTTCAATGCATGAACAATCGCTGCCAATTATATGTCATGAACATGGTAATGTTTCTCATGAACCTTCAACTGGTGAGATGCGTATGCAATCACCCTACCATCATGCATCAATACTATGCCAAGACTAATACATGATGCACCATAATACACAATATAGGATCCTGAACCTATGTGTAATACCAACACCGGAGCTGTAGTCAAGGCAGTCTTGAGCTTCTGAAAGCTCAACTCACACTCATCTGACCACCAGAATAGGAACACTTCTAGGTCAATATGGTCAATGGGGCTGCGATGGATGAAAACCCCTCCACGAACCGGTGATAATAACCCGCCAAACCCAGGAAGCTCCGAATCTTTGTAGCTAAAGTAGATCTAGGCCAGTTCTGAATTGCCTCAATCTTCTTAGGATCCACTTTAATGCCCTCGACAGATACAACATGTCCCAAAAGGGAAAACGAATCTAACCAAAACTCACACTTTGAAAACTTGGCGTACAACTAACTATCTCTCAGGGTCTGAAGTACGACCCGAAGATGATGCTCATGCTCCTCTCAACTGCAAGAGTAGATCAAAATATCATCAGCGAAGAGGATCACAAAAGAATCCAAATAGGGTTTAAATACTTGATTCATCAAATCCATAAATGGTTCTGGGGCATTTGTCAATCAAAATGACATCACTAGGAACTCATATTTCCCAAAGCTATCTTAGGGACATCCGACGCCCTAATCTTCAACTAATGGAAGCCAGATCACAAATAAATCATTGAAAATACTTTGGCACCCTGAAGCTGATCAAATAAGTCATCAATCATTGGCAAATGATAATTGTTTTGTATGGTTACTTTGTTCAACAGCCGATACTCTATACACATCCTCATCAAACCATCCTTCTTATTCACAAACAATACTGGCGCACCCTAGGGCGAGACACTAGGTCTAATGAATCCTTTATCAAACAAATCCTGCAACTACTCATTCAGTTCCTTCAACTCAGGTGGCGCCATATGGTATAGTGGAATAGAAATGGGCTGAGTGCCCATAGCCAAGTCAATACAAAAATCAATATCTTTGTGGGGTGACATCCCTGGCATATATACAGGAAACACCTCTGGAAACTCACGCGCAATGGGTACTGAATCCATGGAAGGAACCTCATCACTAAAATCATGAACATAAGCGAAATATGCTAGACACCCCGTCTTGACTATATGACAAGCCCTCACATAAGAAATAAACTAGCTAGAAGAATGGCCAAGAGTCCCCCTCGACTCTAATCGGGGCACCCCGGCATGGCTAAGGTCAGTGTCTTAGCATGACACACTAATATAGCGTGATAAGGTGGCAGCCAGTCTGTGCCCAAAATAACATCAAATTCTACAATATCAAGAAGTAGGAGATCCATAATAGTCTCAATTAGAAATAATTACAGCTAGCCAGAAGGATAATATAGCAACAAGTAAGGGCATTAATAGAGAGAGTTCTTGACGACTTGGCCCTATCAGATCGTGCATACGAGATGTGCAAATTTCAAGTTTAATACCCTACGATAGGAATATCAAATACACCCCATGAATAGCAGGCCATGGGAGTATCATAAGGTAAACTTTTAAGTTTTAACATGTAATTGAAGAAAGGTGAAGGAGTGTAAGTCCTCCTAAAATATTTCCTAAGCATCGGGGTTCCATGATACCGGGGTAGGAGTAGAGGTTAATAATAGTAGAAATCCGTAGTACTTTTCCTAAAAATTGGGGTTTAGACTTTTGGGATTGAACATTGTGCTGGGGAGTTAAAGGAAAATATTTTGCAAAAATAGGCATTTCTGTGGCCCATTATGTGGAAGCATAATCACTCGGCAGGCTGCAGAATGACCGCAGAGTGAAGTAGCTACTTGGACTATTTTTGATGTCAATTTCGCGGCCAGTTATGCAACTGCACAACCATTTTGCGGGTCGCACTTTTGTCGCACAATGAGCCTTAGAATATTTGCGGAGGGAGGTTCTGCGGCACATTATGTGACCGCAGAACAGGTATGCGGGCCGCATAACTACTGCAGACCCTGTCAAAGTTTTTCCAGTTTTTGGCATCAAATTATGCGACCGCATACCCTATTCCGGAGCTTCAATTTTGGTGTTTTATAACCCGATCCTACTTCATTAAACACACGCAAAAGATCATTTTTGAGCAAAAATTCTGATGTTTTAAAGAGAAGGGAGAGTGTTTTAGAGAGAGAGGAAACCCTGGGCTAATTTTCTTCAGTCTTTGCTCAAATCATGGAAGATTAACAAGGATAACCCACAAGGTCTTCATCCTAAAGGTAAGAGTCTATGCCCTAGCTCTTAATTTCGAAAATCTACTAAAAATGGAGTAATTAGCAAGACAATATTTGGGTGTGGGAGTTATTATCTTGCATGCATGTGTTATCAAATAATGTAGGAATGTTGTGAGCTAAATATTGTAGAGAATGGGTTGAGGGATGATGGAATCTTTCGTAAAAGGGCCTTAAAAAACTTAATGCACACCTAGTTCTTTATAATATGCTCAAATGAGCTAAAATCATGATTATCTTCATAATTTGTGTTCAACTTGTGATATTTCTAAAATAGATTGAAGTTGCTAAGAATTCCGGAATGTTTTAAAAAGTTTAAGGAAGCTCAATTGAGGTATGTTGGCTAAACTCTTATTCTTAGATTCGAATCCCACGGTGTTCATGTAATTGGTGTAAGTCCCAAATTAATCATAAAAGAATTGGATATTCCGAATGTACTTGTGTTGAAGGATATATGCTCAATATGTATTATAAATGCCTCATCATATCACCTTATCATTGAGGATGCGTTCAAAATACGGAATATGTGTTAAAAATGTTAAGACTTCAAGTCAAGATCAAAATAAAGGTTGTTATGCCAAATTGTATGAAAAGCCTCTATGTGCCTAAGATTCCCAAATTGCTCATATGTGAATTTAATGTCTTGAATGGGAAGCCTTATTGTTGTTGATAATGATAATGATGTTTGAATGTGGAAAGGGGAACTTGAATTATTAAATACAGCCAAGTGCCAAGAATTCCTTTATAATTGTGGCCACTAGTGCCAATGAATTGAAAGGGTGTGAAAGAAGTATGATGTGAGATGATTGACTGAAAAAGTTAATGTCTCGAGTGTGACGTCCTAGCTGATCGGGCCGTGATCGGACGCCATGCCGCATACATGGTGGTGACTATGCTGGAAATTATAATGAAAATGTGGTTATGGTTAATGCCTCAAATGAGACAACCTAGCCGATCGGGTCATGATCGGACTCCGTATAAGAACACGGTGGTACTGTGAATTATGTTATATAAGCAATAAAGATCACCCATCCTAAAAGTAAGGAAATTTACTTGAAAATTTATATGAGCCTTAACTTGATGTTTTAGTATTATTTGAAGCTCTTATTGAATTCTTGACTGTTCCCCCTTGTATTATTATTCATTCTATTGAGATGGTGTTTAGTTTTACATACTAGTACTATTCGATATTACTAACGTCCCTTTTGCCGGGGGCGCTAGATCATTAAATGGAAGCAGGTGGTTCCATAGCTGGAAGGTTGATCATCGATAGCAGTACACCTTCCTCCTAGCTGAACTGGTGAGCCCCACCTCATTCTGGGGTCATGTATCTTTTATATATTTTGTTATCATGTTTGGAGGTATAGCCGGAGCCTTATTGCCGGCACTATCATTGTACTCTTTTGTATCTTTTAGAGGCTCCGTAGACATTGTATGGGTTGTATGTCGGTGTTGGGGGAAGTCAAACAATTCATGTTTATGTTTGAATGAATCACTTGCTCCACTTTAGCCTATAAAAAGGTGTGTATTGGGATATTAAAGATGAAGAAACTAATAGAAAGGTTTGGTATTACATTCAGTATCTCCCTATTGTCTAATAATGAATATATGTCACCTCTTTTTCCACGAGTGAGTTTCGGGTAGAAAGTATCTAGCAGGCTTGCTCGGCCGGGTTCATTCGATTGAGCGCCGGTCATGCTCCCCGAGTTTGGGGCGTCACAAACATGGTATCAGAGCCTAAGATTTTAAAGTGTCCTAGGATGTCTCGGAGGCTTGTCTTGTAGAGTCCTCCTTATCGATGTGTTGTCGACCACATCTATAAGTTGGAGGCTACTTTGACATTTAGGAATCATACCCTTCTTTGATATTCTAGATCGTGCGATGAAATGGATTGTGAAAATGTTCATCCTCTAACTCGTGCATTCTTTTAACTTTCAGTACATGGCACCTAAGAAGAGAGCAAGAACTGGCCAAGGAGCCAATGCCTCCTCAGGAGTGGCAGGTGAATATCCGAGGGGTGGGAATAATATCCCGACTTCTACAGTGCCTGATTTCACTACACCTGACCAGGCCACACCAGTTCCTGCACCTACTGAGGGTGCAGCGGTTCCTCCAACTGATATTCCGGTTCCACCTCTAGCCCCAACTTCCGGTTCTAGTATTTCTGACGGGGATCTTATGGGAGCTATCAAGATGCTGACCCAAATAGTGGCTTCTCAATCCCAGAGATCAAATGTTGCACCCACTTCTTCTAGCCAACAAGGGGATTCTAGTGGTTCCAGGGTGAACAGGTTTCTTCAGTTGGATCCTCCGGTGTTCGTATGTGCTAATCCAGAAGAGGACCCACATGAATTTATTGATGAGATGCATAAGACTCTCCGGGTTATGCATGCCACTAGGATGTAGGGAGTGTAGTTAGCCGCCTACTGCCTGAAAGGGGTGGCCTATTCTTGGTTTGAGCTGTGGGAGGACTCTCGGAAGGAGGGGAGCCCTCAAACGAGATGGAGTGAGTTTGCTGACGCTTTCATGGACCATTCTTGCATGCCGAGACTAGGGAAGCACGTGCCATAAAGTTTGAGAACCTTAAAAAAGGTAGTAAGAGTGTGTGGTAGTAACACATGGAGTTGGCGCGCCTGCCTAAATATGCCATTCTCATGTTGCCTTCTATGGAGGCTAGAGTGTGCCGGTTTGTGCAGGGCCTTAGCCCCTTGGTTATCAATGAGGTCGCTACAGCTGCCTTGTATTCTGATATGAACTATGGGAAGATAATATCATTTGCTCAAGCTATAGAGAATCGTAAGTTGAAGAACAAAATGGAGCGAGAGGGTAGCAGCAAGGCCCGGTCCGCGGGCAACTTTGCGGAGTCATTTGGTCAGGGAGGATCAGCTTTTAGGGGAGGGTTATCAGGGCCATCCCAGTCTTTTGCTCAGTCTTCAGCTAGTGCACCTCCAGCAGGGCCCAGTCAGCAGCAGGGGAGTCATTTCAGGCCCAATCACGGCAGCAAGGGACCTCACCAGCAGGGCCTATCAGGAAGGAGATTCCAGCAGCAGCGGAGGCCCCCATGCCCCAGGTGTGGGAAAATGCACATGGGGATATGTTACATGGACCTACCTATATATTACGTGTGCAGATTGAGGGTTCATATTCAGAGGGAGTGTCATTCATCCCGCCAGGGTGTGGGCAGCGGCACAACACAACCATCCAGGTCTACAACTGCTACATCTTCAGCACCCACTCCAGCTTGAGGCACTCCAATACCCACATGGCATGGTGCATCTAGGCCTGGTACGTAGATTTCGGGAGGACCCAACCGTTTTTATGCTATGAGTGGTCGGTAGAGTGCAAAGGCTTATCCAGATATTATCACAGGTATATTGACTGTCCAATCTCATGATATATATGCTCTTATTAATCCCAGTTTTACCTTGTCCTATGTTACCCCTTATGTTGCTATGGAATTTGGGATAGAACCAGAACAACTTCCTGAGTCGTTCTCTGTATCTACTCCGGTTGGCGAGTCTATTATGGCCGCACAGATTTATAGGTGTTGTGTTGTAAAGGTACGTGGTCGGGACACCGTGGCCGATCTCATTGAATTGGGGATGGTCGATTATGGCATAATTATGGGAATGGATTGGCTTTATTCATGATTTTCCAATCTCAATTGCCGAACTAGAAATGTGAGGTTTGAATTTCCAAATGAGCCAGTTGTTGAATGTAATGGGGATAATGTGATGCCAAAAGATAAGTTTATTTCTTGCCTTAAGGCCACGAAGATGATTAACAAGGGGTGTATCTATCATTTGGTCCTGGTTACAGGCACCGATGCTGAGGCACCTGCACCCGAGTCTGTGCCAGTGGTGAATGAATGTTCGGAGGTCTTTCCTGATGAGCTCCCTGGGATTCTGCCATACAGGGAGATTGATTATGGGACTGATGTGATGCAAGGCACGCAACCTATATCTATTCCTCCCTACAGGATGGCACCAACAAAATTGAAGGAGCTAAAGGAACAATTGAAGTATTTGTTAGAGAAGGGTTTCATCCGACCGAGTGTGTCACCATGGAGCGCACTGGTTCTCTTTGTGAGCAAGAAAGATGGATCACTCAGGATGTGTATTGACTACCAGAAGCTCAACAAAGTCACAATAAAAAACAAGTACCCATTACCAAGAATAGATGATTTGTTTGATCAGTTACAGGGTGCAAGGTACTTCTCCAAAATTGATTTACAGTCAAGGTACCACCAATTAAAGATCAGGGAGAAGGATATTCCGAAAACAACTTTCAGGACCCGGTATGAGCACTTTGAATTTCTGGTAATGTCTTTTCGGCTAACAAATGCCCCAGTAGCTTTCATGGATCTTATGAATCGGGTTTTCAAGCCTTTTCTCGATTCCTTTGTAATAGTGTTCATTGACGATATTCTTATATATTCACAAGGTCTAGAGCACCATGCCGATCATCTCAGGGCAGTTTTGCAGAATCTTCATCAGCACCAATTGTACGCAAAATTTTCAAAATGTGAATTTTGGCTCGAATCTGTTACATTCTTGGGTCATGCTGTCTCCATAGAAGGAATCAAGGTTGATCCTCAGAAAATAATAGCTATGAAGAATTGGCCGAGGCCTACAACCCCAACAGAGATCCGCAGTTTCTTAGGCTTAACAGGGTATTATAGAAAGTTTGTGGTAGGGTTCTCAAGCCTCACCTGTCGTTTAACTAAATTGACGTAAAAGGCAATTAAGTTCCAATGCTCAGATTCTTGTGAAAGGAGCATCCAGGAGTTGAAATTGAGATTGACTCAGCATCAGTGTTAACTCTACCAGACGGTACAGATGGGTTCATAGTATATTGTGATGCTTCGAGAATCGGACTTAGGTGTGTGTTAATGCAACACGGCAAGGTTATAACCTATGCTTCCTGGCAACTCAAGAATCATGAAAAGAACTATCCAACACATGACTTGGAACTTGCGATGGTGGTTTTTGCATTGAAAATTTTGCGTCATTATTTGTATGGGGTCTTTGTGGATATATCCACGAACCATAAGAGCGTTCAATATATTTTCAAACAGAAGGAGTTGAATCTGAGGTAGAGAATATGGCTTGAATTACTTAAGGATTATGACATTGATATTTTATATCATCCGGGGAAGGCATATTGTGGCGGATGCTTTTAGCCAAAAATCTATGGGTAGTTTGGCTCACTTGGAGGCATGTCAGAGGCCGTTGGCCAGAGAGGTTCACCAGTTAGTTAGTTTGGGAGTTCGTCTTGCGGACTCTAGTGAAGGAGGGGTAATTATGCAGAGTAGGGCTGAATCATTGCTCGTTGTGGAAGTCAAAGAGAAGAAATACGATGATCCATTGTTGGTACAATTAAAAGAGGGGATTCACAAACATAAAACAATGGCTTTTACTCTTGGCACAGATGATGGTACACTAAGGTACCAAGGGCGGCTATGTGTTCCAAATGTATATGGTCTTCGGGAAAGAATCATGATCGAGGCTCAAACTTCCAAGTATTCCATGCACCCGGGCTCTACAAAGATGTTTCATGATATCAAGGAAGTCCATTGGTAGAATGACCTGAAAAGAATGTAGCGGACTTTGTGGCAAGATGTCCGAATTGTCCGCAAGTGAAGGCCGAACAACAACGGCCTGGTGGGTTGGCACAGAACATAGAAATTCCAATATGGAAGTGGGAAATGATTAATATGGATTTTGTGATAGGATTACAACGCACTCCGTGAAAGTTTGACTCCATTTGGGTGATTGTGGATAGGCTCACGAACTCAACTCACTTTTTGCCAGTTAAATCTACAGACACAATGGAATAGTATGCTCAGTTGTATATCAAGGAATTAGTCAGGATACATGGCACTCTGATTTCTATCATTTCCGATCGAGAGGCTCAATTCACGGCAAAATTTTTGGAAGAAATTTTATCAAGGTTTGGGTACTCAGGTGAATCTTAGTACAAACTTCTATCTAGAAACCGATGGGCAGGCAGAGCGGACTATTCAGACACTTGAGGACATGTTGTGTGCTTGTGTTCTTGACTTCAAGGGTAGCTGGGATGATCATTTGCCACTCATAGAGTTTGCTTATAATAACAACTTTCATGCTAGTATTCAGATGGCACCATATGAGGCATTATATAGTAGGATATGTAGATCTCCCATTGGGTGGTTCGATATTAGGGAAGCTTAATTTATAGGATCAGACCTCATGCATCAGGCTATGGAAAATGTTAAAATCATTAAGGAGTGGTTGAAAAGTGCTTAGAGTCGTCAAAACTCCTATTCGGATATTCATCGCAGAGACTTAGAGGTTAAGGAAGATGATTGGGTATTCTTGAATATTTCCCACATGAAGGGTATAATGCGGTTTGGAAGGAAATGGAAATTGAGTTTGAGGTATGTTGGGTCGTACAAAAGCATTCAGAGGATTGGTCAGGTGGCGTACAAGCTTGAGGTACCACCCGAGATGTCATTACTGCATATGTTATTCCATGTGTCTATGTTGAAGACGGTAGTTGGAGATCCGTATGCTATTGTGCCGGTTGAGACCATTGAATTTAATGAAGAACTATCATATGAAGAAATTCTAGTTGCCATTCTTGATAGGCAAGTCCGAAGGTTGAGGAATAAATAAATTGCCTCCATGAAGGTGTTATAGCGAAACCAGCAGGTCGAAGAGGCTACTTGGGAGGCCGAGGAAGAGATGAAAAAGATGTATCCTTACTTGTTTGTATAAGCTATGTAAACTTTTTATAAAATTGTCGCCTATGAAATTTTCTATCACTTGTTCAGTCAATGTAAAGGTTCTTATTTCTAAATATATTGTATATGAGGCCACAATTGGTGTTATTATGAGTTATGTTACGTCATTGGTTTGTGTATATGTTTTAAGGATGTGTTTCTGGGGCTCTTTGACAGGTGGATACGCCTAGTTACAAGGGAAACTCCGGCAAAATTTAGGAAAATTTAGGGAGTTAATCAAACTTGGGGCAGTTGGTGTGTGGTATGAAAACTGAGTTGCACATGATGCTAATAGTGAACCTTGATCATCATTCGAGGACGAATGATCTTAAGTGGGGGAGGATGAAAGGCCCCGTAAAATATTTTCTAAACACCGGTGTTCCGTGATGCCAGGGTAGGAGTAGAGGTTAATAATAGTAAAAATTCTTTGGACTTTTTCTAAAAGTCGGGGTTCGGACTTTTTGGATTGAACAGTGCACTGGGGAGTTGAAGGAAAATATTTTGCAGAAATAGGCATTCCTGCAGCCCATTATGTAGCCGCATAATCACTCTGCGGGCCGCAGATTGGCCGCAGAGTGAAGCAGGTATTTGGGCCATTTTTTATGTCAATTTCGTGGCCAGTTATGTGATCGTACAACCATTTCGTGGGACGCACTTTTGTCGCACAATCAGCCTTTGAATTTTTGCGGAGGTAGGTTCTGCGGCGCATTATGCGATCGCAGAATAGGTCTTCAGGCTGCATAACTAGCGCAGACCCAGATAAATTATTTCCAGTTATTGGCACCAAATTATGCGGCTGATATGCAGACCGCATATCCATTATGCGGTCGCATATGAGACCCCATACCCTGTTCCGGAGCTTCAGTTTTGGATTTTTATAACCCGACCCTACTTCGTTAAACACACGCAAAGGATCATTGTTGAGCAAATATTCTCATGTTTTAGAGAGAAGGGAGAGTGTTTTAGAGAGAGAGGAAACCCTGGGCTAATTTTCTTCAGTCTTTGCTCAAATCATGAAAGATTAACAAGGATAACCCACAAGGTCTTCATCCTAAAGGTAAGAGTCTATGCCCTAGCTCTTAATTTCGAAAATCTACTAAAAATGGAGTAATTAGCAAGACAATATTTGGGTGTGGGAGTTGTTATCTTGGATGCATGTGTTATCAAATAATGTAGGAATGTTGTGAGCTAAATATTATAGAGAATGGGTTGAGGGATGATGGAATCTTTCGTAAAAGGGCCTTAAAAAACTTAATGCACACCTAGTTCTTGATAATATGCTCAAATGATGATCATTTTCATAATGTTTGTTCAACTTATGATATTTCAAAAATAGATTGAAGCTGCTAAGAATTCCAGAGCGTTTTAAAAAGTTTAAGGAAGCTCAATTGAGGTATGTAGGCTAAACTCTTATTCTTATATTCGAATCCCACGGTGTTCATGTAATTGGTGTAAGTCCCAAATTAATCATAAAAGAATTGGATATTCCGAATGTGCTTGTGTTGAAGGATATATGCTCAATATGTATTGTAAATGCTTCATCATATCACCTTATCATTGAGGATGTGTTCAAAATACGGAATATGTGTTACAAATTTTAAGACTTCAAGTCAAGATCAAAATAAAGGTTGTTATGCCAAACTGTATGAAACGCCTCTATGTGCCTAAGATTTCCAAATTGCTCATATGTGAATTTAATGTCTTGAATGGGAAGCCTTATTGTTGTTGATAATGATAATGATGTTTGAATGTGGAAAGGGAACTGGAATTATGAAATACAGCCAAGTGCCAAGAATGACTTTATAATTGTGGCCACTAGTACCAATGAATTAAAAGGGTGTGAAAGAAGTATGGTGTGAGATGATTGACTGAAAAAGGTAATGTCTCGGGTGAGACATCCTAGCCGATCGGGCCGTGATCGGACGCCATGCCGCATACATGGTGGTGACTGTGCTGCAAATTATAATAAAAATGTGGTTATGGTTGATGCCTCAAATGAGATGACCTAACCGATCAGGTCATGATCAGACTGCGTATAAGAACTCGGTGGTATTGTGAATTATGGTATATCGGCACTAAAGATCACCCAACCTAAAAACAAGGAAATTTACTTGGAAATTTATGTGAGCCTTAACTTGATGTTTTAGTATTATTTGAAGCTCTTATTGAATTCTTGACTGTTCCCCCTCGTATTATTATTCATTCTATTGAGATGGGGGAAGTCAAATAATTCATGTTTATGTTTGAATGAATCTTTTATTCCAGTTTAGCCTATACAAAGGTGTGTATTTTGAGATATTAAGGACGAAGAAACTAATAGAAAGATTTTGGTATTGTATTCATGATTTTCATATTTTCTAATTAATGAATATATGTCACCTCTTTTTCCATGAGTGAGTTTGGGGTAGAAAGTATCTAGCAAGCTTGCTCGGTCGGGTTCACCCTGTTGAGCGCCGGTCGCCCTCCTTGAGTTTGGAGCGTGACAAGGAGGGTACGAGGTAACCTGTTAGTGAAGATTATCAAAGTTTACATTTCAGGCAGAGAAATACAAGTACTCTAAGTTTACTTTCAATAGTAATAGAGATATGGTCAATTGGCCACACCCATATCAGTTATGCCCAATGGAAGCTAGCATATATAGTTTAAGAGAATGATGGGATCTGAGGATCCAGCTGGGGTTAGAGTAACCCAAAATGGTGGAATAAGCTGGGGAGCTAAAGTGAAACAAGGTTTTGTTGAAGTTTTCAAAATAATGTGATAGACAGAAATATTAACAGGAGAGTAAGAAGAGAGTAAATGAAGCATTACGAGTAAGGTTTGATAAATGGGTGATAAAGGTAAATCAAAATATGACAAGATGATAGAGTCTATAGTCAAGTGAAGGAAAAGATAAGCTGGTGACTCCCACGTGATTACTAGCAAGCTAAGTTAGACCACAGGAGTAATGAAAATTAGTATGGGCTAGTAAACAAGATAAAACTGAACATGATTTAGGGACTGAAGGATTTGATAATAGTCATCATCGTGAGAATTTCAGAGATCGCATTTCAGCAATGATAGAATGGATAATGGAAGAATAAACTTTAAAGGTCATTCAGGAAGAAGCTTCCCTAAAGCAAGCGTTGTGAGCAGAGTTAAGGTTAAGGAACTAAGTGTGCAAGTTACACTAGGTGTCACCCTCGCCCGTAGGAAATTCAGTTATCCCTGGTAGAGAAGGTTTACCGCAAGGCGAGTAAGAGTTGGTGAAGACGTGAAAAGATGCCAAAGATGAAGAGGTAAGACATATATAGGTAAATCTTCATAGCATTAAATGCTAGTACTCCCCTAAAGTGGGGAAGACTGTGTGATCAGGTATTAAGTTGGAGTTATGTAATTCAAGTAGCTATGGAATAGTAAAGAGAGAATGCGGTAAAAAGGCGAAAGGAATGAGATTGCATTTATTCATATCCTACTGATATGTTAGGCCTCCAGAACATTATTCAAGCACGATGCCAGGGAGACGGAGTAAGGGTTCTCGACCAGGATGTTATTGATAAATAAGTGTGAATGGACACTTGATACATTAGGAACCAGTGCGAAAAGAAAGTTAAGACAAAAGACATAACCCAAGAGATGTTATGCAGGATATAGATATGAGCATGGACTAATGAGTAGTTAGTAGTTGATCCAAGAAGAGCCTAGTTATGTGTAGACAAGAGGTCTCAGATAAATCATCAGATCTTGCAAGATAAACGTACTGAAAACCAGCACAGGAAATTCAGCCTCACAGATATGACATCGTAATCCTTGAAAACAATTCAGATAGGAGTTGTGGTAGTTAAAGGCATCGTATAAGTATTACGAAAATAAAAGATAGTGCTAGTGGGGAGATAGTCAAAATTTTAGTTCATAAGTAACCCTACGAGCACAAGGGCACAGGGGTAAGTAACTAAGGATAATTATAGGAGAGTAAGTACATCAAAGATTTCGTCGGGTATACGATGTAAATGGCTCCCAGCTTTACATGAGTCATAGGGTCTTCCCAAGGTGCTACAATGAAAGACTAGCTGAGGAAATAAGGAACAAGGCTTCAACATAAGCATAGTGACCTAAAGAAGAAATGACCTTGTAACCACAGTGTCACTAAAACATTGTATGTACTCTATAACAAAGTGGCACCTATCGTGACTAAGGATCGGGAAGTAAAATTCAAAAGTAATATTTGAGATCATATGAGTTGCACGAAATTCAAATAGGTCTGACACTAAGTTAAGCCAAGTATTCATGCAACAAGTGGCAGAACAACCAGGAAAAGTAATTGCTTACTTTTAAAAAATCTGAGAAGGCACGAAAGGAATTATTCGATCAATGACCCAAAGTTAGTTACATTATGAATGCACTTAAGATTTCGTACTATTATCCATGCAACATATATGTTGATATTCCTACAGCTATAGAAGACTCCAGTATAAGTTAAAAGAAAGAATTGAGTCCACCTCATAGACAATGGCTTGAATTGTTAGAAGATTATATTCTTGATGTTCTATAGCACCCAACAAAGGCGAAAGCAATAACCAATACGCTGAGCCGTAGATCGGAAGATAGCGTAAGCCTACTTAAAGGCTGAGAGAGAAGAGAAAACTAAAGAGTTACATCAGCTAAGTAAATCAAGAGTCTGATTATTAGATCTAGATAATTATAGAAATCATGATTTCGAACATTGCTGAATCACTCTTAATATCAGATGTACGATAGAGATAGTACAATGGCCATATTCTATAATGGCTCTACAATAAAGCCAAATAGAAAAGTACCAGCCTCATAAAGAGTAAGTATGGAGCTCTCACTAGATTGTGTATGAACTAGAGGTGCAAGAATTATAGTAGAGCTTCAAGTTGTGGACGTGAATTCCACCTATATGGAAGGAAGGTTATGAAAGCGACAGATGATACAATGCAAGATTTAAAAATAAGAAAGGTAACGGTAAAGAAGGTAGAGATACTGAAGTGCATAAGGTTGTGAATAGTCCATACTTCAAATAGAGGGCTTTAAGCGTCGTGATTCAGTATCCACAAATAATAGTGGTGTCATCAGTGACATAACTTCTAGCCTATGGTTTCCAAGTATCGAGAGATCTAGTTAAGAGAGTAAAGAAGAGTTAGAGACGATGTGATGTCTCGCTTGATGTTCCAGAATAACATAAGGAAATCTATGGTGCTAGCAAGTTAAAAGAAGTTTGCGAGTAGTATTAATAGATATGTGCAAATCTCAAGATAAAGTATGGTAGAGCGACAAGGTTTTTAGGTAGATAGGAGTAAGGATCAGAAAAGGTGAGTGAGAAGGTGACGAGAATAAGTAAGTCCTCGGGTTTAAACCCATCAAAACAAGAGAGTTGATGGTTTCTGGAAGTTATAAAAAGCTCAGTATAGCTTGAATGAACCCAGAGGAGTTTAAGACTAGGGGAAATTAGAAAAGATGGAATGCTGGCCTGGTAGTAGAATGAGCGTGTAATTGTGATAAATGATAAGAGGATGACAATTAGGCCTTCGATTAAGTAATAATTCAAAGAGAAGTCATTTCATGAATTGCATGGGATTGGAATACCCCCATAAGATAAATCACTTTGGGATTTTATAACATATGGTTATTGAAGTTTAGTATCATTCCTAGATGGATCAGGCAAATAACTGCAAATGTTCACGATGTGACATGAGCCCTAGTAAAAATGTATTATGTAAGAGGTTTCAAGTTATCAGTGGTAGATTATTGATCAAAATTAAGGTTATTCAACAATAGATGGATAAATATTACAAAGTATAAGATGAGATTAGGTTGTCATTCTTAAGATGAACAGTAATGAGAAAGCATTAAGGGACTTAAATTTATACATATAGGATAAGCAGCAAGAGAGTAACCTGGACTTGGGTAGCAGACCTTGGTAATAATAAATCAAATTAAGTGTTGTGGTATAGTATAATCTACCTAGATATAGTTAAGCCATAAGCATAGCTAACAAAGTCTATGAAACAAGATATAGAAATAGTCGTAAGTTTGATAAGTACCGAGCGAAGAACTTCAGTACACCTATAGATGCCTAGAGGGACAGCTTGTCATAGTTTTGTATATGTTCACTAAGTGAGGCATGGAGATTGGCTAAAAGCTAGAGGACAAAGGAGACAAGACTCATATAGGTCCACATAAGGACAAAGTCGTACATGCTACATGACATAAGATAGCAAAAGTTACGAGATTGAAAGAATTACGACCATAAGTCGTGGTGTGAGAAAGAGGCTTGGGGGGGGGGGGGGGGGGGGAGGGAATGATCTGGCCTGTAGATTTATTCAAAGAACAGTTTCCTAGATGTAAAGGACAACAATAAAGTATTCGTAAGAGCCATAGGTTATGAGACTTCTAAGGGCATCAATCAACATTCGAGAACGAATGTTCTAAAGGGGGGAATGATGTTATGTTTCATATGTCGTAAGTCAATTGATGTAAGCTCAGAAATGAAATCATCTTTGAAAAGTTTACAAAGTTAGTTAATCATGTTAATGTGGAGGTTACAAATATTTAATATCATGAATACCAAGTACCAAGAGGTTTTGAAGGCTTAGAAGCTAAACGAAATGAAGAAAATAAGTTTCGTCGAAAGTTGACATGTTGGGAATGTTAAAACATGTACTTTTGGGGTGATACTATGGTGCTTAACATAATAAGGATATAATATTATGAGTTATTTTAGTCGTATGATAGCCGTGTGTTATGTTTTGAAGTCAAGCAAGTTGTGGAATAAAAGTTGGAAAAGGTTATCACAAGTTGCAATCATAAATGAGTTGAAACTTAGGTCAAATGTAGCTGGGCATATCTCCAAATATGCTTGGAATTAGGGTATGATATACCTATAAAATTGAAGATGTATGAGTCTGGTTTCTAATTCATTAAACCGTTCATCGATACGACATTGGAGTAGAGAGATATTCATATTTTTGCGAGACCGCAAAAGCAGCCCTCAATGGGACCCACTTAGGGTGTGGACGACCCTTGAACATTTTAAAGAGCTTGGACGGCTTATTTTTGGTCATTTTCGACCAAGGACAGTTCCAAAACTCTCTCAACACATCTCTAACAGTTCTCAAGGGTTCCAAGTCGAATCCAATGGTGTTTTACCTAAACATAACCTCAAACGTTAGCTTAAGTGAAGAAGAGAGTCTATATGGTGTTGTGATGTGATTAAGGGTGCTTATAATCTAAGGGAAGCTTTGGTTCAAGTTTTTCCAGACTATTTAAGGTATGTATAACACCTTATTTCTTGGGATTAATCTTATCTATGTGTTGGTTAAGTTATTTGGATGAAGAATTATAAGATAGAACTTGAAGTTGTATAAGAAATTGTTGTCTCATATTGGACTATTTTGGAGTTGTATATATGACTTCATATGGCTGGAAATCATGGGGAATAGCTTTTTTATAATGTTCTTATTTTTGTTGTGATTTTCAATGTTTTGAGTATGTTGATGATGTTGTAAATAGGAGAAGAAGCAACCACACAATACCTAGAAGTTGTTCATGTCGTTGTTTTATCTTGTGGGGTTGTTTGATGTTACTTTTATGATTGATATAAGGTTGGAATATCATGTCAATATACATATGTTTATATGATGGACCTATTTTTGGGTTTTGTAAGTACAAGGAGATGGGAAAAAGAGTTGGGGTTTGGTTCCAATCCAAGCTTGCCGCTCATCGTGTTAAATAGCTATTTTGTGTGTGACATTTGTGCACATGTTGTTGTGTAGATTGATTGGTGTTCTTGGTATATATTATTGGAGAAGGCCCTTGTTACAGGGGAGATGCTACCAAGATTTACATAAACGATCTACAAGCTTAAGTTATGGACTTAGCGTTTACTCAACACCGATTTTGAATCTCCTTATGCTATGGTCAACTGAGTTGAGTTGTTTGAAGAGTTGCTTGGCAGCTATTAAGGACCTCAACGAGGTTAAGGTATGTTAAGTCTAAACTTTTCCTTCATTTTGGCATGATCTCGTACCTACATGTGTTTGATAACGAGACATAAAGAGATGTTCGTATTCCTGAATTTATTCATATTATCCTAGTCTCATAAGTTACAGTGTTCTCCCTTATTTTAGTAATATATGGTGAAAATACTATAATACTGTATGTGTGTGTGTGTGTGTGTATATATATATATATATATATATATATATATACACACACACACATACAGTATTATAGTCTTTTCACCACCACCGAGCTACAATCGGTGGGCATGCCCCTATTGTGCAACCTCTGATCAGATAGTAAGTTATATACGGAGCCTACTGTGGCCTAGCGCCTATGAGCAAG
Source organism: Nicotiana otophora (assembly GCA_000715115.1). Taxonomy (NCBI): domain Eukaryota; kingdom Viridiplantae; phylum Streptophyta; class Magnoliopsida; order Solanales; family Solanaceae; genus Nicotiana; species Nicotiana otophora. The sequence continues at coordinate 3,952 of AWOL01S0043942.1, read as the reverse complement.
CCCAGAATGGCCGAGATACAAAGCTTAGTATGGCCAATCTCCTATGAGAGAGCCTACTACGACAGAGCAATTATAGGTACCGAGCCTCATAGGGCGGACTAGCTATTTTATTGACTATATTGAGAGAGTTGAGTCAGTATCAACAGGTAAGCATATCTTCAGATCATCTTTGACTCCCAATTAGTTTCAGTTATTATATTATTAGTACAGTTTCAGCTTTCAGATATTTGGTTTCCTTACATACTCTGGTACATTATTTCGTACTGACGTCCCTTTGACTGGGGATGCTGCATTTCATGCCTGCAGGACCTGATAGACAACTGGATAGACCTTCCCACCAGACAAAGTCAAATATCAGCTTGGTTGGTAAGCTCCACTCCCTCGGAGTTACCAGGTCTAGACCGTGGAGTCCATTTTATATATACAAGTTTGATGGGTAGGTCGAGACCTTGTCCTGACCATAGCACTATTCAGTTATGTCTAGAGGCTTGTAGATGAGTCCTGTATATTTTGTATATCAGCAGATGTTCATAGAACCCTCATCAGCCTTTAAATATATGAGCTTTTGGGTATGTTTACCCCTCATATGAGAGAGACGATATTTTCAGATGATTCAGAATATGGCCTCATCGGCCTAAGTTGAGGATTACCCCTCCAGAGTTCACAGTTACAGAGTGGTACGCTCATGCCAAATATGGCACCGAGTGTCGGCCATGCCTCCTCAGGTTTGGGGCGTGACAAAACCCCAAAGACTATTTATCAAAATGGGGTCGGGTTATAAAAATAGGAAAATGGACCCTCCGAGCTCAAGTCTGCGGTCGTAGAATGGACCGCATAATAGATATGTGGCCCGCAAAAGTGATGCCAATAACTGGGTTGGTTTGGACAGGTATGCGGTCAGGTCTGCAGTTCGCAGACCACTTATGCGGCCGCGAAGTGGATGGAGTAATCAGCCTTCGAAATTATTCATATTAAATCTACTACGGAAGTGCAGACCGCAAAACAGGTATGCGATTACATAATGGACTGCAGAACAACCTTCAAAATCCAATAAATTTTTTGCTCAACTCCGCGATGGGTATGCGTCCATCAGACTGGTTCTGCAGTCGCGAATTTGACCACATAACTGCCTTCTTCTGCCAAATGTTTTCCATTAACTCCTCAGTGCATTATTCAACCCAAACCTGGAATTCTTTGGCGCCACAAAACTTAAATTCCTTGGTGATATTTTACGGGGCCTTACATCCTCCCCCACTTAAGATCATGCATCCTTGAATGAGGAGTAGAGTCCGCCCAAAACACTCAACATAATTCATCTCTTCTTTCACACATCACAAGCCCCCAAATTTGACTATCCCCCAAATTTTTCAGATATTTCGGTAAAGTCTCCCATGTATTTGGGCCTAGCCACCTGCTAGAGAATCACAAAAACCACTCCTGAAAACACATCCACAACCCAAAAAAGCATCACAATATATTAATAACACAAATCTCAACATAACCGACATTACATTATCAAAAGTGATACCTTGATATGAATTGTAAATATTGTAATTCATAACCTATTGAGAGTACCTTTCGAACCACAAACATTTGGGTATACAAACAAGTGAGAATATCATCTTTCCACAACACTCCTGGCCTTTGAGGCGACCTCCTCGACTCACAAACTTAGCCATAACACTTGATGGAGGCAATCTCAACTTCCAAAGTTATCTAACAAGGATGACAATTAGGGAACTCTCATAAGCCAATTTTCTATTAGCTTAACCTTCAATGGCTTCCACCGGAATGATAGACAAAGGATTTCCAACTACCTTCTTTGACGTAAACATATGAAGCACCGGGTGCATAGAGGATAAAGATGGGGAAACATCATACTCATAGTTTGGCCTATTTCTCTCAAGATTCCATAAGACCCAATGTGTACCACACCTACTTTACCTTTTTTACCAATTCACATAATATCTTCATGGAGAAAACCTGAATAATAACACGTTCACTTTCTCCAACTCTAAATCTCTATATCCAACACCCGAATTGGTCACTTGGTGACCTTCAACCCCCTCCTCCTCCTTATACTACGATGTGACCGAATGAATAAGATCATAGGATTTCCTACCCGAATATGTTTGATCATGGAATGGTGCTTCTTCTTTGGCATGTGTGAAACTACAACCCTCTAGAGGTCTACTATAAATAGGAACAACGAGGTTCGAGTTTGAGCTAGAATTGTTCATGAATCCACCAAGGTGCTGAGCAGGGCATTTTAGGAGGTTATATTCTAAGAGACATGAGGGCGACCAACAATATCGCTAACATGGTTAATTATTGTGATGATATCACCGATTCAACAAATGAGGCATAGAGTTATCTAGTACCTATTGATAGTATAGGAACCACGTACATGATCCTAAGATGTGAAAGAAGTGGGTAATTTTAGACATGTGATATATGGGAGGCACAATCGGGAGGATAAAGACGTTAACATCAGTTATTCTTGGGAGACGATGAGCTATGAAAGGGATAGTAACAATTGGTTTATGCCACATGCCTCCTTGAGTGTAGGGAAACTTAGTTTAATTTGAAATGAGAAGTTTCTTACACCATGCATGTGATAGAAGTTTCAAAAATACAAGATGTTGCATTACGCGCTTAACATTATTTGACACTATGAATCTATGCCACAAGCCCACGAGGTTGGAAAAGAGGTTGAACACTTGTGAGATTATTATCATTCGGATAGCTTAACCCTTCCCGATAGTTGATCCTATATGAGAGGACTAAAGATACAACAACATTATCTTTCAAATCAATATGCTCATGATATGTGCTAGAATCTGGAACATCCAAGTGGGGAGGGAATGGTCATGGTAAGGCTGCTTAACATCAACCATACACTAGTGAAATCATGTAGCTAGGAAACCTATATATTGGGATTAAGTCATGAATTCGGTCTTGATAGAGAGCCTTTTAAGGATCCTTATGAGAAAGGAAAGTGTTAAAACAAAATATGAAAGGATGCGATCTCTCATGGTTATCCAACAAGTGTCAGGAAACCTGCACATCGAATTTACTAACTAAGGAACACAGTCAGAACACATTGTAGAGGGTTAAGGAGAAAATGAACACTTGTTATGGGCTGGACATATTTCTACTATAATAACCCTCGAACGAAAATACCAGGCCACGTCATGGGAAACTACAATTCTAGGAACACAGTGAGTTACTCACTGAGGCATGATCTAGGTGGACACAAAGGTTATACTAAAATGGGCAAACAATAGATATTCTTACGACGAATTTGTGAAAATCTCAATTTTTTGAGAAATTTTACGCAGACAAGTGACCATTTCAATGGACATGCACCAACATGGTAGGCGTTGAGACATGCTCTTATGTTACTAGACATTGAAAAGGGTCTATGATAATATTCACAAAGGAGTAAAGTGACTGCTCGAACCATTGGAGCCACATACACAAGAGAGAAAGAGAATGACTGCAGAAATATCTCAACACTAGGCTGCCTTACATTAGATTTGATACCACATAGGTAAACATTATGATGGTGAATGCATAAGCACAAGTGAGTAGATGTTATCCATTTGAATCTTAAGTTTCTGTAAGAAATTCATCAAGTATAGTCCCTTGTTGTGAATTTAGGGAAGCAAGAGGGAAGTATTAACCTAGGGTTATAACTGAATTCCTCAAGATATTGTAAGTAAGAGAGTTGTGATAAAGTGGTTTCATGAATAATGTGTCTCATTAAGAGTAGGTACATAAAATGTATTGTGATTTAGCATCTTGTTAAGACCATATCTATAGAGGCTCTCAATATAGATGTACATATACAATAAGGAAAAGTATGTGGTGTTCAGAATGATGTACTAAGGAGTGACTTACTTGGTAACTTTAGATTGACGGGGCAGTGCCTTAACTGATGCCCCTCAAC
>AWOL01S0043941.1:49019-79094 GCA_000715115.1 Nicotiana otophora | reverse complement strand
ACATATACAATAGGGAAAAGTATGTGGTGTTCAGAATGATGTACTAAGGAGTGACTTACTTGGTAACTTTAGATTGACGGGGCAGTGCCTTAACTGATGCCCCTCAACTCCACATCCGTAACATACATTGGTACGATAGTGATATACGCCCAAATGACACCTCCTACACTTCACACAACGGGGATGAGGTCCTCTAAACTGACTCGCCCCACCAGCCTGATATTTACCCTTCTTGTATACTTCATAATCATCCCCCTTATCCTTCATCCATGCCTTTATGGCGGGAGTAACAATCCCTGTACCGGTTTGCTGTGTGGGCCTTTGGAATTGCCCAAATATACAACCCCAAACACGCTGATGAATATACTCACTACACGCTGCCAAATGTTCCTTCCTGCATATCGGGCAGATCGGGATGAGTGTACCCAACCTAGGGTATTTGTTCTTTCTGTTCCCCCTCATTTCATAACAATAGCATATTTAAAGAGTCATCCAACATCTCCCCAAGTGGCGGTTCGTACAAATCAAACAATCTGGCTAATTGGTACCAACAACCCTCTTGCATTTCTTAGGTGCTCTCAGCACATGATCTGATGGTGCCTGACCCCCAGATCTAGCTGGCTGTGCAGGCGATGGAGCAATCGATGCCGGCATAATGGTACGAGAACCCTGCTGAGGTCTGCTACTCATCAATCCAAGGCAATACATCCTGATGTGACCTATGCCCCCACACTCAAAGCACTCCCTTAGCTGCTGAGGCTAACCCTGACGGCCAGGATATCCACTGTAGTAACTCTAAAGCAGTGGTGCACTGATAGGAGCCGAAGGTGCACTAAATGCTGCTCAGGATGAGATACATGAGAATCACGACCGCTTGAAGCATCATGGGCTACTTGAAACGTTGACTGAATCGGCCTAGGAGGGTGGCCTCAACCAAAAGAACCTCTCCCTCCAGATGAGGCACTACTGAAGCCACTAGAATGACAGGGCCTCTTCTCAGATGTTGACCCTCTATCCTGACCACGAACCATCTCCATCCGTCTAGCAATCTCTGCGTCCCTCTGAAAAGAAATATCATTCCCTGTCTCTTTGGCTATCTGAAGCCTGATGTCGAAGGTAAGACCGTCAATGAACCTCCTCACCCTTTCTCTTAGGGGTGTTCAAAACCGAACCGAAACCAAAAACCGAACCGAAACTGAAGCTTAATGGCTTATTGGTATCAGGTTAACGGTTTAACGGACGGGGAACACATTGAATTTTTTTATTAACGGCTTATCGGTTTGGGGGCGGATTATTCAATTTTCTTAACGGATAATCCGTTAACCCATTAAGAATATATATATATATATATTAAATATCAGAAATCCTTCCACTTCTTCTACTACTTTATCTCTAAGTTTTAACGCCTAATTCCTAAATAATCATAACCGTAACGCCTAAACTTCAACCACCAGCAAAATTATGGTTCTCTTTATTCGACCATAATTCAACCAGCTTAAGTATAAATTCAACCAGCACTCCAACAGCCACCCGCAGTACTCTTCCCGTCAACTTCCAGGCTTCCAGCACTCTATCTTAGTGCCCTGGTATGAAGAGCAAGCTCATATTTTTGCTTTTCAAAATTGTAAATATGGCTCCAGCACATCCTTTGTGTTAATTATTAATATATTGTTACCTTTCTAAGAGAAATGAACAAGAAACAAAGGGAAGGACCGCACGTTTATTGTAATGTTGCTTCGTTTGTGATATGAATAAATTAATAAAAGCTTAGATGCCATTATATTTAATGAGCTAAACTACTGAAATTGTTCTTTTGCATCTAAACCTAGGCAATCACATAGTTATTTCAATAAAATTTGATATCCTTNCCATTATATTTAATGAGCTAAACTACTGAAATTGTTCCTTTGCATCTAAACCCAGGCAATCACATAGTTATCTCAATGAAATTTGATATCCTTGTATGATCCATGTTATAGCTAGCAAGAGTTACAGTGGCATATCCATTAGAACTACTTTTTCCTTAATTACATCATATCATAGTCTGCTTTGGGATGTAATGTAGACTACAATATGTTCTGCTTTTTTCACTCTACACCACATGACACACTACATCATTCTTATGTAGGCGTTAACAGACATGTATGTCTGGACTCAATGTGTAATTTCCTATTCTGAAGTTGTATGCTAGGCGGTCAACAAACAATTAATGCACGCAATATAGATTGAATTAGGCCGATAAACCGGCCGATAACCGCCCGATAAGAGCGAAACCGATACCAATCCGCCCGATATCTTATCGGGTGGCTAGAGAATTAATACATTTAAAAGCCGCTAACCGTTAAGCCAAACCATTAAGAGTAATTAACTGCCCAATCCACCCGATAAGCAGCCCTACTTTCTCTATCTGTAGGAATCAACATAGCTTCATGTCGGGCCATGTCCCCAAATGTGGTCTCGTACTGGCTGGCGGTCATGCCACCCTACTGATGGAGCTCAAACTACCTACGGTACTCCTCTCTCAGAGTGTAAGGAATAAACTTCTCCATAAATAGCTGCGAAAACTGATCCCAGCTAAGTGAAGGTGAACTAGCCGGTCTGCTCCACTCCAAACCCTTCCACCGCCTTTTGGTAGAACCTGTCATCCGGAACTCTGCAAAGTCGACCCCAGTGGTCTCAAAAATACCCATATTGCGCAACACCTCGAGGCAAAGGTCCAAGTATTCCTGTGGGTCCTCCGAGGGTGCAATGCTATAATGAGAAGGGAAGAGCTTGGTGAACTTATCCAACCTCATCAATTTCTCAAAAGACACCGTGGGCCTCTCCCCGGGCTATGTAGCAACTATGGGTTGAACTACCCCAATTGTTGGAGCTTCCAGAGTCTAGTACAGGGAAGCCATCTACTCCGGAGTGTAAGTGGGGGGAGTATGTGCTCCTTCCCCAGCCTAAGACACGGCTGGTGCCATAGGAAATGCTCTGCTATGAGCCACACTCTCCATGAGTCTAAGTAAGCGGACTAGAGCGTCCTGAAGTACGAGAGTGGCAATGAATCCCTCTGGGACCTTAGTGGGTCTAATTGGTGCGGTCTATATTGGGACCTCCTCCTCATGGTCAGTCTGCGGCTCCACCATGGGTATTGGTGCTGTTCGTGCTTTAGGATGAGCTCTGCCTCTGCTTCGGCTCCGGCCCCTACCCTTGGTTGTGGCTGCAATAGGAGGCTCTGCCTCGTGCCCGGCTGTAGACGTCCATACCGATCCTCCAGACTCTACCAAGCTTGCACATGACTCGTGAAACCTAGGAAACCTAGTTCTCTTATACCAACTTGTCACGACCAGGAATTCTCACCCTCGGTACTATGATAGCGCCTAAAATTTTACTTGCTAGGCAAGCGAACGTTAGCTATATTTATTAACTATTTGTAACAATTCAAATCAAATGATAACAATAAAACTGAATGGTCTAAAATAAAGTGATAAATTAATAAATGGTGTAATCCGAATACAATTGCAGAAACTAGTGTCACAAAGTGTCTAGAGTACTAGAAATAATAGTCTGAATAAAACACAACTGTTTGGAATAGAATAAATAGCAAGGAGGACATAGAAGGGGACTTCAGGACTGTAGACGCTATGCAGCTATACCTCAAGTCTCCACAAATAATTGGACACTAGCAATCTCACTCGGCGCTGCTGGGACCGACTCTGGTATCTTCACAAGAAGTGCAGAGTGTAGTACGAGTATATCCTACCCCATGTACTTTGTAAGTATTGAGCCTAATCTCGACGAAGTAGTGACGAGGCTAAGGTGGGTCACTTACAATAACTTGTACGCAATAATAATGATAATAGAAAAGACAGGAAATGGAAGTAAAGTAGTTAATTCATGAATACAAACTCGAAATCCAACTACCGAAGAGCCCAGAATAACAAGTCTCGTAAACTCATCTCAAAATATTAAGGCAAATCTAACAATCACAAACAAATACCACATATACATTCTGTTGTGGCACGCAACCAGACCCCACCATATGATCACCTGTCAATATTATAATCCATCCTTATTCCGCCTTTTCAATTCATTACCTTTCAATTTCTATTGCGGCCTGCAACCGACTCCCCAAACAATTTCAGTAACATGAACAATTAAACAACCAAAGTTTACAAGAATTTCTACATCAAGAGGTTAAAGGTACGAGGCGACAAAGAATCACATAATAATCAAGAATCTCTAAAAACTCAAAGTCTCAACTTTACCAATTCATCAATATCTATCAATTAAACCACTCATGTAAGGTAAACCACATTATAGAAGGCAACAAATATAAAAAAATAATAATGAAAGGAAAGCATATGACAGTTTAAACATGCAAGTAAAGAAAAAAGAAGAAGACAAGTAGCAATAGGCGTGAAGTCATGGAAGGGACGGACAATTTAATACAAGAATAATTAAATGCCAAGTGATAATTATGGGATAGAAGTCAAATAAAGCATGTAACATTTAAGTCATGAAGCACGACATATCATGAAATAAACGAAAACATGGAAAACATGTATCGTGATGGCATATATACACTTGTCACCTCGCATATATGTCGTTTTCCCACATAATTCACATGACACGGTTTATGGTTCCCTAATTCCCTCAAGTCAAAGTTAGACCCAGCACTTACCTCACTCCGCAATTCAAGCAATCAATCAACCACATCCTTTCCTTTAGAACAAGCCTCAAAACCAACCAAATCTAGCAAATTATCGATCCAATGATTCAAAATAAGCAACTATCCATCAATGAAATAGGTTCAATTTTGTTCATTTTTTAAATAGTCAACCCCTAGCAGGCTTGGTCAAATCCCTAGGTTGGAACACAAATCCGATTACATATTCACCTTCGAGCCCGGTTATGTGATTTGTTTCGAAATCGATCTCAATTTTACAAAAATCCCCAATTCTACCCAAATCCATAATTTGTACCATGGAAATCCCAAATTTGATGTTAAAATCTCATGAAAAGTAATGGGTAATTGAATTGAAATGGATTAGAGTCACTTACCAATGAATTTGGGAAGAAGATTCTCTTGGGAAATTGCCTCTAGTGTATTTAGAGTTGCGAAATGGTGTAAAACGAGCTAAGCCTCGTTTTCCCCTCTTTTACCCAAATGCAGATGTCGCAATTACGAACCCTGTCACAGAAGAGTAAAAGTAGCAAATGCGATGAAAAGATCAAAAATACAAAACTCTACCATTGCAAATGCGGTCAGGAACTTTGCAAATGCGAAGTAGACTCAAGTGGTCAGTGATCGCAAATGCGACCACTTCCTTCATAAAATAGAAAGGCCACAGTTCGCAAACACAAACAATATCCTTGCAAATACGAGATTCACCCAGCGCAGCCCATGCTCGCAAATGTGAACAATTCTTCGAAAAGGTGAGACTCATAATTGCGAGCTAGACCTCGCAAATGCGAGATCTGCAATAGAGCACCAGAACTGGTATAACACCAGCAATCCTAACACTAGCCAAACTCATCTAAAACACATTTAAAACTTACCCAAGCCTCTCAGGCTCAAAACCAAAGAGGCACACACCTGTAATAACATCATACAATCTTGGTCGTGTAATCAAATTACCAAAATTACGTCTAATATACAAATCAATCCTCAAAAAGAATGAAATTTCAAAGTAATCTCAAGAACAACTAGAATCACATCTAAGCGTCCGAATTATGTCAAATAAATTCCGAATTACACCAAATTTTGTAAACATATTTCAAATAGTGATACAGACCTATTCCAAGTTTCAACATCAAAATCTGAACCTGTTAGTTATGAAGTCAACTTATGGTCAAAATTATAAATTTTCAAACATTCAAAATACTAGTTTTTGGCAAAATAAGTCAAATCAATTTAGGGACCTCCAGTTTGCATTTCGGGCATACGCCCAAGTTGAAAAGCATGATACAGACCTACCAAAATCGTCAAAACACCGATCTGAGGTTGTTTTCACAAAAATATTGATCGTGGTCAACTCAAGTTGTTTTTAAAAACAAAAATCATATTTTCTTTAAATTGTTACATAAAATCTTTTCAAAAGGTGACATGGTCCATGCAAGCAAACCAAGAAATATCAAATGAAGCTAGCGGAGGTCTCAGAATGCGAAATTAAAGGCTAATTCTCAAAATGACCTATCGAGTAATCACAATTTGAGATTTGTATTTTGATGGTGTCGAGACTTGCAGTATTTTTATATTATTATTAATTCTACATTTAAGTATTACAGAGATGAAATATACAACTTCAGACTCATAGAAGGTCTCTTTAGAGCGGATATTTTGGTTTGAGGTACTACTAGGCACATGAGAGGGAATAAAGTGACTTATCATTCTTAGGACAACATGGTTTCATGTTAGGATCACTTGGGATGAGTTTTGGGCTAAGTTCCAGAGTGTACCGGAAAAGAGAAGTGTTATCTTAAAGGCAAGTCAAGAGGATTCTGAAAAAGTTGGGTAAGCTTAATAGTGGTTTAAGCAGCGTATTAATTGAAATGATCGGTTCCTTTGGTATGATAGGAATTTACAAGTGTTATGTGGCAATACTTCTAGGTTTGGTAGTCTACATGACTTGGTTGATTTAGAGAAGTTTAGTTCTAATGGCATAGTTATGTGTAAATATTAGTCGAAGAGTTTGCGATCATCTTGACCACCACATAAGGCTGATGTCTTCTATTTGTGTGGAAGGTTTGTTATGTTGCGATGTTCTCCTGGATTGAGTTAAGTGGAAGGTTTTCTACTTGATTGAGTGTTTATCCTATTTGTGATTCAAAGTTGATAATGAGATTATCATATTTTCATATGATAGAATGATAGATGTGGTGCACTGTGTAGGATTGAGATTGCAAGGACATGGTTGTGGTCTAGTTTTGCCAGGAAGGTCATGTGTTCTAGACAGCATAGTAGATTTTTGAGGTTTAATAGAATGATTTCACTATGTTGTATTTCCTGAGAAGGGTGTGTGTTGTATAAGATGTGTTGTGTAATGAGTTGCAGATACTTGACTAGTACTAAAACAACCGTGCGGTTGGTAACCGTTATGTTCAAGTCTTGCTACTTGACGCAGAAGGCTTATGGGAGTGTTTCTCATGATTTAACTACATATAAATGACGTGTTAGTGGGAGAGTTAAAGATCAGGTTTGGAGACTCTTGTACGCTTGAGGTTTCGAGATTAGACTATTTTAGAGACAGTCTATACCTTCACTTGTGGGTTTCATGTGAAAGTGTTAAGGGTAACACCACTGAGTATATGTATCATGGATGGGTAACTTGAGAGAAATTATGTTTGGTGCATTGGGTCTCATGAGGTTGTAGCGGATCATCGGTAATGTGTTTAAATCTGTGTAATTGGAAGGACAAGAATAAGAATGGATTCATGGTGTTGCTTTTAGTATTTGGGTTGGTACTATTAAGAAATCAGCGGCCAGGAGTGGAATACTATGATCTATTTGGGTATCCGTGTGTGGGAGATAGAACATTTTGAACTTTTGGATTATTATTCATGTACTCAGAATGGTTTGAATCGCTTAGAGCACATATTGGTATGCCTAATAGGAATGTGTATTATGCACTGTATTGGATTTGTTTGCTGAACACAATATTTGCCCGGGGTGTGTCATCGAGTAGAGTTAATCTTATTCACGTCTTGATCTACTTCATGTGTTACTCTCTTATGCTATAATGGTTTGTGAGACTACTTGATAATTCACACATATGTTATGGCTCTGTTTAGGCCTTTTGGCAATATACGAGTGAGATAGCTCTGGAGATGTTGCTTTGCTTATTGTACATTGTGATGCAAGCCATTTGTAGAGTATTATGCTATTTGTCTCCCCATAGTTATGTTTATGCACTTTATATGCTTGGAGTTAATACACATGTGTTTGATGACTATGAGGATTTTGGCTCGATGGGTACTCCTACAATAGTGTTTTGTTGGACATGAATCCTTGTGCTTTCTTCGTATGTTTTGCTTCTCCTTGGAAAGATGGGTTCATAGTGTCACGCTTTTGTTGCATATCTAGTAAACTTATGGATAGTTCTCGTGTGGTTCACTTTCTATTATTGGTTAAATTTGAGATGCTGTTTGTTTAATATACATATTTCATTGTATAGGGTTGTAGGTGGCTTTTGACGTGGCCTATCAGTCGAAAAACTTGTACTGGGTGAGATGAGGTTATTGGAATTTGGATTAATATTATTCTATTTGGCTAAGTTAGGTTTGGAAAAAGGATGTCATTAGTCAGCTCTAGATTTGGCATAGTTCCTGTTGAGGAAGAGAAGTCCATGACTTGTTGATTTGATGGGTAGTTATGAGTTCCTACGCATTTCTTTTATCATACAGTATTGCGAAGGTCTGGAACGAGGTTGTATTTGTCACGAGGTATATTACTGGTACCAGGTTTTGTAATGGATTGTTATTGCGGCAGAAGATATAGCTCTGGGTATATGAGGGGGTACACTGCATGGTTACATCTTAGGGACCCTTTATTAATTATTGCAGCTTGTGGGGATTGATAAAATGGGTATGTACACGAATTTCATCTTAGAGGGAGTTTCAGATGTTGAAATTTGGTTCTAAGGCTTATGGGCTAAGGTTGTAAGAAGAATGTTCACCCGGTATTGTGCTAATGGATTTATACGGATTGAGGTGGAAAGGACTCATTCATGCTGGTATGTATGATTATTTCTTTGGTGATTTTGTGGCATTAGGATGACTCGTGGCACGTTCAAGGATGAACATATATTGAAGTAGAGTAGGATGTAATGACCCGACCAGTTGTTTTGAGATTTGACATTTCCCTTCTTTAATTTGAGACATTGAGTAGATTCATATGATGTATTGTGACTTGCGAGTATGAGTGGTTTTGATTCCGAAGAGGTTCAAGATTGGGCTGGTAGAGTAATTCTCAATTTGAAAGCCTTAAGTTGTAAGAGTTAACAAAAGTTTGACTTTCACGTAAATGACCTCTGGTTGGTGATTTGATGGTTCCAATAGGTTTGTATGGTAATTTTAGACATGGGAGTATGTTTGAATTTAGATTTGGAGGTTCCTAGAAGGTTTCAACGCAATTTGCCGAAAATTGACAATTTGAAGGTTTGAAGAGGTCATAGGCTTGACCGGGAGTTGACTTTGATGTTATCGGGTTCCGTTTGATGTTCAGAGATTTCAGATGGCTTTATTTTATTGATTGGAACTTGTGTGTAAAGTTTAGTTGGAATCAAAATGTCTAGGTATCAATCGGACGCTTGGTTGGAAGTATAGGAGCTTATAAACTTAATAGAGTTCAATATGTGGTACGGCCTTTGATTCTTATATGTGATAATTTGGTTTGTGTTTTGAGACCCTAGATAGGTCTAGTTAGTATTTTTGGAGACGTTGGAATAATAGGATGAGCTACCCGAGGGTTCGGGTGAGTTTTGTGGTATTTGGAGAGTAGCTTGTAAGTGAAAAAGTTGTAGAAAATGCATTTGATGTGGAGGCCAAGATGGATGCTACAAGTCCCTGAGGGCATCCGACACCTGGAGCTGAATTTTCAACATTCTGCTGTAAAATCTCATTACATACTTGGACTTTATTATATCATTTTAGGAGCTAGGGAGTTCGAAATAAAACGATTTTCGAAGGGATTTTCACCTATTATGTTGGGTAAATTATTGTCACTCAAATCTATTATTATAAGATATATCTATCATTATCTTCTGCCCTAAACCAGGAATCTTGAAGAAGAAAAGAAAGTTTTTTCTTGAAAGATGGAAGTGTATTTTAAGGTTATCAATGTCGATTTGGACTCATATTTGGAAACTAATTATATATTTGGACTAAACAGGTTATTGGTCACCGAGATTTGGTATGTATTTCAAATTTTGAGCACGCGGGCCCGGGTTATCTTTTGTTGCATTTTTGGGAATTATTAAAAGATTGAAGCTTCATAGATTGGGATCACTTCCTATAGCATTATTTGGCTTCCTTAGTTGATGTTTGGCTTGGCTTTGCCTGATTGGAGGGATAGAGCGAGGTCTTAATGCAAATTGAGGTTGAAGACTAGCCGGATAAGTTAAGTAACTTGCCTATTCTTGTTGCAAGGGAATAACCCTTAAGATATGACCTTATTTGTCTTATAGTGATGTGTGAGAATTGACGCATATTCTAGGTTACGAGCGTATCTGCGGGTGCTCTTTATGATTCATGATCGGAGTAGTCTCTAGGCACTTCTTGTTGTCATGCTTTATATGTTTGTATGACTACGTGAACTTCTTGAATCGTGTTAGAGATCATATGTAGTTTTTGACCTTTTTTTGAGCATGATACTCGTTATTATATGGCGTACCCGCCTAATTTGAGCTATAATTGTACACCTCGTATGCATATACCTTAGCATGCTATCTTCCTCAATTCATGAGTATGTGATTTGATATCATTTGTTTGTGTACATGTATTCTTTATATATGCTTTTGCCGTGATGGAATGTATTGATAGCACGCGTGTGGTCTGTGTGGGTTGAGTTATTATAGCATGTGAGTTGTCTGTGCTGTTATTATCATTATGGCACATGAGTTGTTCTTACGGCATGTGGGCATGAATCTATCCCCCTAAGGTCATCCTCTCATGTATCTCCTTGATGACGTACACGCATATTATGGAAAACTGACCAGTGGTTGGATTTTGTGTATCAGCTCTATATGTAATATACATGATTTTTACCGCGTATCTTCTCTATATGCTTGAGATATATACATTCCTTTCATGTATATTCTCTTTATATGCTGGTTAACCTGATGATGTGATTCATGGCACATATCTTCTCTATATGTTTATTCGTGTAACTTGACTTGGTTTCTCATGCATATCTCCTCTATATGCAACCATTGACGATTAATTTTACATCTTATGCATATCTTCTCTATATGTAACAGTTGATGATTTATTGATTTCTAGGTGCATATATTCTCAATATGCTGAACTGTTAGTTGGTTTACTATACTTGTGCATATCTTCTCTATGTGCACCGATGGACTTATCTATACTTCATGCTTAGATTGCGGTATTGTTGTTGTGTACATGAATATCTTACTGAGTTATATAGGTTATGTAAGTGAGTGCCTTTAACTTTAAACCTCGTCACTACTTCACCGAGGTTACTTTTTATACTTATTGAGTACATGGGATTGATTGTACTGATACTATACTCCTGCACCTTGCGTGCAAATCTTGCAGCTGAGCTGCTGTGGATAATGAAGGAAAGCATTAAAGTTGTTCCGTAGATCCAAATTTAAGCTACCATTTGTTCATGGTAGTATACGACTTATAATTCTTATTAACTCCAAACAAATATTGTATTTATTCTTCCTACTAGAGTTGTATTCTTAATCTTAGTGGCTCATGAATTATACTACCAATCCTTGGGATAGTTGTACAAATTTCAACCATCTTATTTATTATTTTTTGATGATCTTTCATTCGAGTTGCATTATTTGTTGTTTGGATTACCTACCATGATTGGGTTAGGTTCTATTATAACTAAGTGATATTTTTGGTCATGACAGGAAGGTTCGGCCAGGACACTATCTTGTTATTTGAAAGGTTAAAGGCTAATTGGTAACCGTAACCCTCGATTCTAGTAATAATTCTTTGCTTCATGGTTTTAAGTCTTCTAATAAGGTTGTACCATGTCTTTGGACTTGTACGCATATTAGATCAGTACCCAAGAAGCTCAGGATCATTTTGGCACTATTTTAGCTTTTGGTTTTATGATTTTGAGACTTTGAATAGCTTCATTTGGTGCTTTATGACTTATGTGTGTGGTTCGTTTTGATTTTTGGAAAGTTCATATATGTTTTTACAAAGAAATTGATTTTAATACTTAAAAATTATTAGAGTTGACCACGATCAACATTCTTGGTAAACGACATTGAATCGGTGTTTTGATGATTTTAGTAGATTCGTATGATGATTTTGGATTTGTACGTATGTTTGGTGCGGGTTTCGAGTCACCCGAGGTGACGATCGTGATGTTATTTTGAGGTGAGTTATTTTGAAACTCCTGTGGATATTTGGAATGGGTCCCAGGGTTCAGGTGAGTTTCAGACAGATTATTTCTAAGTTTGAAATTATTGGTATTTCAGTCATCGCATTTACGATGATCTGCTTGGAAATGCGAGAATCGCACTTGTGAAATGCACGTCACATTTGCGAATAGGGGATAGGAAGACCAGCTTCGCAATTGGGATCGGATTTGCGACCTTCGCAATTTTGAGGATTTTGTCGCATTTGCGATTTCTGAGACTCAGGGGATATTTCGCATTTATGGCTGTATGGTTTGCATTTTCGAACTACACAAGTCATCTGAAACTGGATAAGAATAAGGGATTTTGGGATTCGATCATTTTATTCCATTTTTGATACCTAGACTTTGCCTAGAGGTGATTTTGGATAGATTTTTCATTCAACCATCAAGGGTTAGTAACTTTAACTTGTTATTGATTAATTTTTGTTACTTCCCATTGATTTTCATCCCTAGATATAGATTCTTATAGAGTAGAAATAGGATTTCTTGGTAGAAATATAATATTTAATATTTAGAGATTTGGACCTCGACTTAACGTTGGATTTCAAAACAAAACACATATTTGGACTCGGGGGTGAAAAGGTATTCAGGATTTTATCTTGATTTCGAATTTAGACCAAGTGGTTCCGAGTGGACTTTTTGTTGCCTTTTTTCAAATATGTTAAAGATCGAATCTTTTTATACTAGGGTAGTTTCTAAAGCTTGTTTTAACTTATTTGGGTATTAATTGGCTAGATTTTCAGAGGCTTTTGCTAAAGGGAAAGCAATACTGGATGGTTGAGTTATTTCGGAAAGAGGTCTTGGTTAACCTTGGTTTGAGGGAATTAGGATGTAATTGTATCTATTTGCTACGTGCTATATGTCTTGAGGTAGCGTATATTCAAGGTGACGACTGTATATGTGTTTGCTATAAGTTAAGCATGCGGGTAAAACTAGCTTTATTTATGTCATGTTGCTTTATGTATTTTGTATTCCATGCTCTAAATAGATTGTGAAACTCTTTGATTGTTCATGTTAATAGCTATGTTGAGCTTGGTGAGATATTAGGATTTATGATTATTAAAAAATTGATTTGGCTATTGGTACAAAAGTAACGGTTATTTTCATATGGCGAGTTATGTTCAATCACTCTTCTTGATATTGTTTGTGCTTTCCCCCTTGATTGGTACTAATCTATATATTTATTCTTGGTGAGGAAGAGTGAATTGCGTGAAGGGTAGTTTCCTGCTTGTGAGGAAGAGTTATTAGGAACAAAGGATGTTTTCGTACTTCTTTACATTATTACTATTGCACGAACAGTGTTTCCGTATTTGTGATGATGAGTGTAATTGCACAAAGGGTATTGCCATGCCATATCATGGATATCTCTTATTCCTTGCTTTTACTATGTGGATTGAGGTCGAGGCTATGTTGTTTCATGGTTACCTTGTCATTTGCTTGGACTTGAGTTGTTATGAGAGGCTTGTTTGGTGTTATTTAGGAAATTATAGCCATTATTTTCCTTAGTTGTTTCTTTCATTGTGCTATTTTTGCTTGCTACTACTCTTGTTATCTCCCATGTTATCTATTTTTATATCTTACATACTATTTTTTCTCGTTATTTAACTACACAAATCTTTATAATAGATGTCTTGTCATAGCCCCGTCACTATGTCAATGGGGTTAGGCTCGATACTTAAGGAGTACATTGGGTCAGTTGTACTCATACTATACTTATGCATTTTTAATGGATTTTTACATCAGATCTAGTGGTACTCAGAGGTTTGACTAGCTGGTGATTTAAGGAGACTCGAGGTAGTGTTGCACTCTCGTCCACATGCCTTGAAGTCACCTTTCTATTAGATCTTTTACTGTTTATTTGTATCAAATAGTGTTATTTTTCATTTCAAACGTTGTATTTAGTAAATCCTTAGAAGCTCTGTGACACAAGTTCTTGGTGGTTATTGGACGAATGTTTGGTTTGACTAGTTATGTATTACTGAGCTTTGCCCTTTATTATAATATCAATATGTTTTATGCCTAATTTTGTTCCATATTTCTACTAAGTGTTGGCTTTCCTAGAAAGCAGTGTTAGGCGCCATCATAACCCCTTGATTGGGAATTTATGTCGTGATAAGTTAGTATTAAAGAACTAGGTTGTATAGGTCTAACAAGTCATGAGCAAACTTGGTAGAGTTACACGAATGCGGTCTCACAATCTCGAACACGACCTCCACGTATGCAAATGCGGAAGCAAAATGTCTCTTGCCAAATCTCTAGCTTACCTCGAGCCGCCCCTGCGAAAGTGGCACCCCTGGAACCAAACATACGCAAATGCGACATAGCCTTACAAAAGTGAAGAAAACAAAACCCAACTAACAAAAAACTCTAAGCGATCGCTGATCTACTCCCGCGATCGCGAAGCTCAACTACAGCACCAGAAAACCAGCAACTTCAAACATTGCTAAAATGGTAAGAAACCACCCCAAAACACACCCGAGGCTCCCGGGACTCATCCAAACATACCAACAAGTACATAAACCTCATAAGAACTCACTAACATGATTGAATCATCGAAATAGCATATAAAACCATGAATCGAACACCAAAACGCATCAAAATCATAATAAAACTCAAGAACTTCCAAAACTCACAACCAAGTGTGAGATTCTCTTGAGACCAACTCGGAACAAGACCAAACATTTCATACAAGTTGTAAATGATGTCAACAACTTATTCCAATTCTTGGGACAACAATCCAAACCCGATAATCTCGAAGTCAACTCCTGGTCAAACAAATGAACTTTCTAAAAAAATCCAAATACGAATCTAGGTATACGTCCAAGTCTAAATTCATCCTCTAAGCCTAATAGAACAATCAAAACATGAATTTGAGATCATTTACATAAAAGTCAAACTTGGTCAACTCTTCCACCTAAAGCTTCTAAGTTGACAGTCATTCTTTCAAATCAATCTCGAAGCATTCAAATACCAAAACAGACCATACAAGCAAGTGCTAATACTTCATATGAAGCTGTTCAAGACCTCAAACCAGCGAACAGAATACAAATACTCAAAACAACAGGTCGGATCATTGTAGACGTCCATTCCACAAGCAACAAAAAGCCAAGGATCCGCCATAGGATGCAATTTTGAAGGAGACGAATGAATTAAGTCACTCTGAATTTGGAATTGATGATATTTTCCACAAAGGTGAAGCAATCTCG
The DNA here is from genome assembly GCA_000715115.1 of Nicotiana otophora. Classification (NCBI taxonomy): domain Eukaryota; kingdom Viridiplantae; phylum Streptophyta; class Magnoliopsida; order Solanales; family Solanaceae; genus Nicotiana; species Nicotiana otophora. The sequence goes on along the minus strand of AWOL01S0043941.1, from coordinate 63,773 downwards.
CTCCATGGTGAGCCAATAATATCCTACTTGGTATCTTCTTGGCGAGGACATACACATTCACGTGTGGACCGCATACCCCGGCATGCACGTCATTCATAATCTTTTTTAGCTTCTTTGGAATCCACACATCTCAAGAGGTTCAAATGTTGAGTCTTTTTATATAGGATTTTCCCACTCAAAAAGAAACCATCGTCCAGTCACCTAGCAGTTCGCCTCTAACTTCCTTAAGCGTGTTCTGGATATTCACTTATTTTCAAACACTACTTGATGTCTCTGTACCATGGTTCACCATCTGGCTCTTCTTCGACCGTGTTGCTATAACCATGTTAGTCTCGAACCTGAATTTCCAAAAGGTCACTGTTAGCATTACCCGAAATTGGAAGCATTAAGGCTAGGGTAGCCAAGGCGTCAGCCAACTCATTGTGAAATATGGGATCTATCTGAACTCAATAGTCTTGAACTTTTTACTGTGGTGCTCCACACATTGTGTGTATGGAATGAGCTTGATTTCTCGAGTTCCCAATCACTATGGGCCTACAAAATAAGCAAACTAGAATCTCCCATCACTATTAGTTCTTGCACGTCAAACTTTATGGCCATGTTCAGACCCATGATGCAAGCTTCATATTCCGATGTGTTGTTGGTAGAGAAGAAACAAAGTCACGCTACTACGGCGTAATGTTTCCCAGTTGGTGATATAAGAATCGCCCAATCCCTACACCTTTTACATTAACTGCTCAATAAAAGTATAGTTTCCAGGCATGATCATCATCTAGAACCACTTCCTCAACTGAATTGACCTCTTCATATGAGAAGTACGTATTCCACAGCTTATAATCATCATCGATCGAGTTCTCTTCCAAATGATCAGCTAAAGCTTGTGATTTTATCGTAGTGCGGGTGACATAGACATTGTCAAATTCAGTGACTGAGATTTGCCAGTTTGCGAGTCTGCTGGTCAGCATTGGTTTTCGGAACATTTACTTCAAAGGGCCTATTCTATATATGTGGTAAGTTAGTGTAGGAAACAAGGTAGTGCTTCAGCTTTTGGGCAACCCATGTTCGGCACAACATGTCCTTCTAAAAGTGTGTACTTAACCTCATAGCTAGTGAACTTATTACTCGGGTAGTAAATTGCATTGTCGTTCTTGCCCGTTACATCATGTTGACCCAAAACACATCCAAAAGAGTTGTCCATTACTGATAGATACATAAACAAAGGCCTACCAAGTTTTGGTGGGACCAACACGGAAGGGTTGGACAAGTACTCTTTAATTTTGTCAAATGCTTGTTGTAACTCGTCTGTCCATTTGACTGTGGCATCCTTCCAAAAGAGATTAAAATGGGCTCACATGTGGTCGTGAGCTGAGCAATAAACCTACTAATGTAGTTCAACCTTCCGAGTAAGCTCATCACTTCATTCATGTTCCTCGGGGGTGGAAGTTCCCTAATAGCATTTATCTTAGTAGGATCCAGCTCTATGCCTCTCCTTCTAACTACAAAACCCAAGAGATTCCCGTATGGAACTCCAAATGCACATTTTGTTGGGTTGAGTTTGAGATCATACCTGCGCACCCAATCAAAGAATTTCTTCAAGTCATGCACATGGTTGGCTTGAGTTTTGGACTTAATAATTAAATCATCGACACATACTTCAATTTCATTGTGAACCATGTCATGAAATTTTGTGGTCATAGCCGTTATGTATGTTGCCCCTGCATTTTTCAGACTGAACGACATAACCTTGTAGCAACAATTACCCCACGGGGTAGTGAAAGCAATTTTTCCTGCATCTTCTTTATCCATCAGAATTTGGTGATACCCGGCATAACAATCCACAAAATACTAAATCTCGTGCTTGGACACAATTGACGACAAAGATATGGAATGGTAAGAGAAAGTTGTCTTTTGAACTGGCTTTCTTCAGATCTCTGTAATTAACACAAATTCTGATTTTTCCGTCTTAGGTACTAGCACAACATTTTCCAACCAAGTAGTGAATATGATGGATTTAATTACATTCCCACTCAGTTGCTTCATGATTTTCTCTTTAATTTTGTCGCTTACGTCCATTTCGAAATTTTTTTGGTTTTATTATACTGGTGGGAAATTAAGGTACGTGGTGAGCTTATGGACCACCAAATCGGTACTTAAACTCGGCATGTCATCATAGGACCAAGCAAACACATCTTTATATTTGAACAAGACCTAAATTATGGAATCTCAGATTTTTCGCTTAGTGTATATTTGTTTCTTGAACTTCCTCAGGACCTCCCAAATTGATCGGCTCAATCTCATTAAGATTAGGCTTAGGACAGTTCTCAAACTGCTCCAATTCCATTTTAATTTCCCTAAAAGCCTTTTTTCATCATATTCATCCTCATGATTCATTGATTTGAGAATAGAAAACTTTTTAAGATCTGGAGATGAAGTCTGTATGGATGTCATGTTATTAAAGTCATTATTAACGATACTAGAATGAAAAATAAAAGACCAAAATTAGGAAAGGAAAATGAGAGAATCAACTATGAAATCAGAATTTCATTTTATTGAATTAAAAAAGTATTAAAGGGTTGATATAACTACAAATAATTTGTTTGAAATATATGGATTACAACCCCCAAAAATATCTAAATACAAAAAAAGTAGCAAAACAAACTACCAAGACTCCTTCCTTATAGTTAGAGGAGTGTCTTCCCAGTTCCTTAGCTCATAATCTAAGCCCATGAGTTGTATTTCAGCACGACTAGTGCCCTCGCTGATTTAGACCATGTTCACTTCATAGAACATTTGCTCGAGACCCTCACAAATTTCAGCAATGTCCTCTTGAGCAGAAGAAACTTGAACTTTTGGAAATTGGGGTCTGATGAAGGAAAGAGAGTCAAGAAGAACTGACTTTGGTAGAGTCCAGTCACTCTCTTTGTGGATCTTGGCCCTATCCTTGTCAAACTTAGTTGATTTATATCCACGGCTAGTAGTGCCTCGATTCCCAAAAGGATTGACGGGGTCCATGATCCCTCGCAATGCAATTCTCAAGCCTTTCCCAAGCTGATAACCATGTTTGAGCATTGAGGATGCTACCATCACAGAGGTGGAGGCAACAAATGGTTGCTTGATAAGCTTGCCTTCCTCGAATTGACAATTTATATTACTTCAAAGGTTTGGTAGACAATGGACTCGCAACCCGCTTTTTCCTCAATGCATGGAATGGTAAGGTCTCTGTATATAAATGAGCCATCTTAGCTGTGAACGACTATCTCTTAGTTATTGTACTCAAATTTGACAGCCTGATAAAGAGTTGACGGGCTGGCCAAGCCATGTGGATCCATGGCCTTCTTAGAAGCAATTTATAGGAAGTATCTAGGTCCATAACATGGAACACAATCTTAAAGACTACCGGCCCAATTGTCATAGTCAACTCAATTTAGCCATTGGTTTCCCTCCTCGAACCATCATAGGCTCGAACATACACATTACTCGTCCGGATCTTATTTGTCCTGATGTTTAATTTTTGCATCGTAGAGAGAGGGCATATGCCCCCCCTCCACAGATCCTCCATATATCATGACTCTTTTCACATAGTGCCCCTCAAGTTTCACCATGAGATGCAGAGCTTTGTTATGCCCGGTCATTCCTTCGGTAACTCATCATTTGTGAAGGTAATTATGTTCGCCTCAAAGATTTTATTATCCATTCTCACCAATTGATTTTTTGTGATCCCTTTTGAGACGTGAGCCTCATTTAGTATTATGATCAACACACATCTATGATTCTCTGAGTGTATGAGTAGAGATAGCAATGAAATATGTGAGAGGGTCTTTTTTAATTGGTCCACAATGGAGAAGTCAGGAACCTTCATTGTTCTTAACAAAACCTCTGCTTCTTCCTCAGTGACTGGTTTTTTTTACCAGCATTTGAATTTCCTATGTTGGCTTGCCCTTCCTTAATTCCTCTGGGATATAACATCTTTCGGAGTGGTTCATCTCTTTTGCTTCATCCGCTTCTTCACCAATCGTTTTTCCCTGATAAAGTATAGTAGCCTTGTTGTAGTTCTAAGGAATACTCTTTGCGTCAGTCAAAGAGAGTTGAACAGCTGACCTAATTAGTATAGGCTCCTTCAAGTTTGTCAAGCTACTTTGACCCATCGCATCACTGGGAAGCCTCCCGGGACATACAACCTTGGCACAGTAGACCAATATTCTAGTCTCTTTTGAATTCCAGGAACACGCAAAATCTTGGAACCTTTCACATCCAACAGTGAAACTGACTTTGAACCTATCTTTGGCTCAATATCTTCTTCAGTCGTCCCTATCACCATTCCTGCTTTGTTTAGAGGCTCGTATTCTCGATCATCAAATATCATTACATAAAAATGGACATTGTGGTGTACTAAAAGAGGGTTGGTTGTTATATTGGGAGTGCTTTGATCGTCTGTCACTATAATTAACGTTTCCTCAATAAGCCTCTCTGTTTTACTTTTCAAGGTGTAACAGTTGTCAGTACTTTGCCCTGGAGCATCATAATAGTATTTGCAACTTGCATTGGCTTTAAAACCTGGGGCACTACTATTCATTCGGTGAGGAGGGATAAGTTCAATCACTCCCATTATCCTCAATTTATGAAACAAGCTAGAGTATGACTCTTCTAGAGGGGTAAACCTTCTTTGTTGTCCTTGCTCAGAAGTATAATCCTACATGAGACGAGGATTATAAGGGGCCTAATAAGATGTCTGCTATGGACGAGCATTTCTCAAAGCTGGGACTCGTGCGTATGGACAATTTGGAGGGTGAACATATAGTTGGGCATTGAAAATTATATATGGAGGCAGGGCCACCGAAAGGTGAGCAATAGGAGGTGAATAGTAATGTTGAGGATAACTAGACTGTCCTTGTTGCAGTTGTGTGTAAGGATGGGTCAGCTTTCTTTGAGCCCCTCTAGAACCTGAGGCTGCCAATGATGCTTCCTATTTCTTCTTCTGGTTTACAAAACCACCTGACCCACGCTGAGTAGCCTGTGTGGTGGCTTTGATCACTTTATGGCTCACAATTCGCCCTGACTTGGGCTCATTTTCGACCATTCCCCTAATTTTCATGGCCGTGGAGAACGACTTTCCTAGTGCATAAGTTAGATAGTGGAAATAGTCAGGATCCTAAACTTCCACAAAGACCTCAACCAATTCATGTTCATCCAATGGAGGTTTAACCCTCGTGGCTTGCTCTCTCCATTTGATAACATACTCCCTGAAACCTTCATTTGATTTCTTCTTCATCTTTGAGAGGGTGTTGTGATCTGGTACAATATCCACGTGGTGTTGGAATTTGCGAAAACTAATCTTGAGCCATATCATCCCATAAGTTCCACCGGAATATATCTTGATCAATGAACCATTCTAATGCAACTCTAGTAAGACTTTCACTGAAATACGTGATAAGCAACTTCTCTTTTCTGCCTACTCCCCTAAGTTGGTTGCAGTACTTCTTTAAGTGAGCCACGAGGTCGCCATTTCTATCATACTTGTGGAACTTGGGATTCGTTAATCCAGGTGGTAGGTGGACATCTGGAATCATACATAAATCTTTGAAAGCATCACTCTTGTGCCCTCCAAATCTTTGCATGATTTTTACATGATGCTCCTGGATGTTTATTTTTTTAGCCATTTCTTTTTGCTCCGCGATTTGGGCGGGCCTTTCCATCTAAGCATGGGAAGAAAAATGATAAGAGCTGAAGGCCCCAAATATCATGCCAGGAGTGAAGTACTGTTCCAGCTGGGTGGTGAATTGCCCTTCATAATTCGCCCTTTGCAGCACTGTTGGTTGTGGTATGGTGTAAGTAGGTACAGCAGTGATAGAGGGATTGACCATTGGTGGCATGCCTTTGGGGCTTGCAGTTGATGGTCCACTCATATTAGCGTAGTTTTCAAAAGGACCATACCTAGGCGGGTAGTACAAATCAATTAATGGAATATGAGTAGTAGTGGAGTGAACATGCGTAATCTCATAGAATCATGGAATTGTTGTGGGCGACTCTCGGCCATTGGTCCAGGCATTATACAATTGTGTTAGGGCCTACCTTAGTACCTGATTCTCCTCAGTAGCAGCAGACTACAATTAGGCATGATAGACCTGGGCCACCTCGTTGGTCATAGGGGTTTCGATGTTGGTCGACATTGGTACACTGCCTTTAGACCTGAAGAAGCATAGGTGTGTTGCATGTTTATCACAAACTAACCACCTAAAGCTTACTAGATAGAATAAAAACAACAACCATGTTAGGGTTAGAAATTTTGTAAATTTTAATCATATATTGTATGTCATGTCCCTAATATCATTTTTGTTTCTAGCATGAGTTCGGAAGGCCTTATGTTTCATCCCGACTTGTGGGTGACCTCACTATCCTTTTTATTCAACTCTAACAAATGTTATTTTTTTAAGCAAATATACTACTAGGTTATTCCCCTAGTAGTTATTATATATAATAAATCCCAAACTGGGTAAAACTTACAAAATATTTAAGTAACCTACAAACAAACAATACACAAAAGAGCTGCAATGGTTATTGCTACCAAATACAATGTAGCAGTAGTGTAATGAAAGATGAAAAATACAAGGCTAGTAATTTGAGACATTCAAATGCTGCCGACGACTGTGAATGTACATACCAGTTGCTAACAATTTGTTGTAGCACCTACAAAGCTCTCACCAGGCGCCATTTGTTGCAATTTAAGGAGTAGGTATGTTTAAATCCAATAGTTGTAAAGCAGAGTATTTTGGACATTGTGATATTGGGGCTGAGAATTCCAGCATCATTGTTGATACATTGAGCATGAATTTGAGATGAAAGCATAATAGAGACAGAGCTACCTGCTTGATAGATGAGGACAATATAGTGTCTTCGTATCTCCAGATTGAGCATGCATACATACTAATACCACTGGATAATGATATGACATTATACTGTCAATACCAAAAACAGATGTAAGAAATAGTTTTTCTTGCATTTCATGTGAGTAGATATCCTCAGTTTGATATACCAGTACCAACAATTCATACTCAAAGAAGCTGATCATATGTGAAGCCATATATTGTGTATAAATGCTATCACATTTACTATAAGCCGTATCTATGGGATGCCTGCTTGACTCCGTGGTTCTGTATGGTGTTAAACCACCCCCATAATGAGCATGATAACATGCTAATACCACTGAGAAATAGTCTAACACCACACAAACATTACACAAAAGTCAAGCTCAGGCCATGTGATAACTGTCTGTGTAGGTATATATGATTCATGTCCAAGCTAAGCTGCTTGTGATGTATAGCAGGATAGCTTCCATTTTTTTGATCCTGATGTGTACTGATATCTGTGTTGTTTCTGAGTATGTACAATAGATTGCTGACCACTTCAAGCTGATTAAACTTGATCTGTATAGCATGATTCTGCTGTCATCTGTGTTGCTGACAATTGGTTGTTGTAATGTGCTTAAAACCCTCATAATGCGCATTGCAATATGCTTACACCTCTGGGAGTTGATACTAGCTCAAATAGGTAGTAAGAATCTTCATAGGAGCAGCAAACATATGTTGTGTAGAAATAGTAAGGCTTCACTGATGTTCTACTGAGTATTTGTTATGTCAACACCCCTCTGTATACTTGCCAAAGCAATCTTATCCTGTCTATGAAACCTGCAAAATGAAGCAACCAAGTTAGGATGTAATGTTGTGCTCCCATATTCCTGTGTGTGCTGAGATCTTTGAGGATGACTGGGTGGTGAGTGATGAGGAAGGGTTGTTGTTGGTGCTGGCTTGTGAGTCTCTTGTTGGTTATCTTAAAGTCATTCCCACAAAAAATAAGCAGTGGAAACTCCAACTGGCAGTTAATAACAGACTAGACATTGAATAGCAGTACTGGTTCTGCTGAAGACCAATCATTTCTGTGATTGTCTTCTATGCGAAAGCAGAGCAGGTTGAGCATTCTTTGGTATCTGCGTGAAACTAGTCTATACTATTGCCTCAGTTTTCTGAGCCTGTTATTAACACCTGATTATGCCAACATTTGTTGAGAACAGTACTAGTGCTGCAGCCAGGCATATTACAATCCATCCTTTGGTATCTGTATGAAACTAGTCTTTCCCTCAGTTTTCTGATCCTGTTATTAACACTAGACATTGAACAGAAGTATTGGTTCTGCTGAAGACCAATCATTTCTGTAAGTGCAGGTTGAGCATTCTTTTATACTATTGCCTCAGTTTTCTAAGCCTGTTATATTTGTTATGAGCAGTACTGGTGCTGCATCCAGGCATATTACAGTCACCACTACTCAGGCATCTACACCCTTCAAACCTGGTGTATGTAAGACCAGTAGAGTGAGAGAGACAACAACTATAACCAAGCATATGTCTGTGCAGAAGCAGCGCAGGTTGAGCATCTTTTTGTATCTGTATTAAACTAGTTTTTGCCTCAGTTTTCTGGTCTTGTTATTAACGCCTGCAAAATGTAGCAAACAGGGTTATGAAATGTGTTTCTACTCCCAAAATGTTGTGTTTTCTGGTGATACTGAAGAGATCAATCATCTACACCCTTCAATTGGCATGTATTTGACTTGCAGATTCAACAATTGTTATACACCTTGGCAAATGGCTATGTTAACATATTTTTGAGAGCAGTACTGGTGCTGCAGTCAGGCATTTACAAGTGTTCATAACAGAATGTGTAGATCCCTGGAGATTTGCAGAAATAATTTCACCATGCTATTGCCTAAGTTTTCTGAGGGCATTGACTATAGCTTGTTGGATATTATAGTCAACACTACTCTAGCATCTACACTCTTCAAGCATGGTGTATGTAAGCCCAGTAGAGTGAGAGAGACAACGGCTATAACCAAACAAATATGTATGTGCAGAGGCGGTGCAGGTTGAGCATCCTTTTGTATCTATATGAAACTAGTTTTTGCCTCAGTTTTCTGATCCTATTATTATCACATGCAAAATGTAGCAAACATGGTTATGAAATATGTTTGTGCTCCCAGACTGTTGTGTTTTCTGGTGATACTGAAGAGGTTTTGGCCATAACCAATTAATCATCTACACCCTTCAATTGGCATGTATTTGACCTGCAGATTCAACAATTGCTATACACCTTGGCAAATGGCTATGCCAACATATTGTTGAGAGTAGTACTGGTGCTGTAGTAAGGCATTTACAAGTGTTCACAATAGAATGTGTAGATCCCTAGAGATGTGTAGAAACAATTGCATTATGCTATTGTCTAAGTTTTTCGAGGACATTGACTATAGCTTGTTGGATATTATATTCAACACTACTCAAGCATGTACACTCTTCAAGCCTGGTGTATGTAAGCCCAGTAGAGTGAGAGAGACAACACCTATAACCAAATAAACATGTCTGTGAGAGGCAGTGCAGGTCTTTGGTATCTGCAGCCAAGCATTTACAATTGGTGTGTAAATCCCTGGAGATGTGCAGAAACACTTAGTCCATGCTATTGCCTTAGTTTTCTGAGGACATTGACTATAGCTTGTTGGCATATTATAGTCAACACTAGTCAAGCATCTACACCCTTTTAGCCTGGAGTATGTAAGCCCAGTAGATCCCCTATAGTTTGGTGTTGTGCAATGCTAGCTATAACTATAAACCAAACAAATATGTACACCATACAAATGAGAGCAACTCATGTTTAGGAAGGGTAGTTGGTGGAGTTTTACTAGCAAATGTTTCTTTAAAATCTTGCATGTACTGTTAAAATAACATATGTTTTAAGAAACAAGGCAAGGTTTTATATGTTGATCTCATTAATCAGGTTCTCTTCTCTTCCCAATCCTAATCCGAATGTTAGGAATTTGTTATTTGTCCATGTTGATTAGTTTTTTTGCTGTAATTGGCAATTCATTAAACAACTTAAATGTGTGTGTACCTGTAAAAGTGAAAGCTAGGTGAGCAAAAAAATCAGCAACAATGTTCTATTCCCTTAGTACATGCTGAAAGACAACATTGTAGTTGTTCTTTATATGCTTGATCTTCCTTACTTCAGCACCTATACACCAAGGTATTGCCCATTCGCCATCAATTATCTTCCTCATCACTAAGGAATCCGTCTCCATAATTAGTGGATGTAGCTGCCTTTCCACACAGTATGCCAACCCCTCCATAATTGCCTTTGCTTCTGCCACTATGTTAGTTGTCTCTTCTATCTCTTTTGCATTCGCAAACACCAAATCGCCAGCATAATCTTGAACACAAAACCCATATGAGCTTGGTCTAGGATTGCCTCTTGATGCACCATCAGTATTGCATTTGAACCACCCTTCATAAGGAAACTGCCATGTAACTATCTTGGTCCCCATATATGGCTTATAACCTTCAAAGAAGTTGATCATATCCGACGATAAATGAGGAATTCTGGATAGACATGGGTACCTCATCCTTGCTAGATAATATAAAGTCTTATTCACTTCATGAATCACCTTATTACAAGAAATTGAACCTCCATACTTCATTGTATTTCTCCTCTTCCAAAGTTCCCATGTAATTACAGCTGGAGCTGCCTGAAATAATAGCATTAGTTTAGGATAGCATTTTCCATTCCACCGTGTTCTTATTACTTGATGAACCTGTACCATATTACCACCAAACCTACTGCTTGAAGGAAGTTTTTCCATAATCTAGTTGTTGTTTCACTAGTTAAGAACAAGTGTTGAAAAGACTCTTCTTGCGGTTGTGAACAACACCAACACTTAGACACCACCATATACCACTTCTTCTCCACAAATTATCAGTAGGAATCTTCCCTTTCCACAATATCCATAAGAAGAATGAGATTTTAAAAGGTAGACCTTTAGTCCATATCTTAATGTAGTCAGGATTAGAATGTGCTCTATGCCTCAAAATATTCCAAGCACTACTAACAAAAACATTTCCTGAAGGTGTAGGCATCTATCTAGGAACATCCCACGAATCTTCAGTAGTGTCAAATAGGACTTCTTGCCTGATATGTTGAGCGATGTCCGCAGGGAAAGATTGAGCTAAAAGATGCTCATCCCAGGTATCCTCTCCTTTCAGTTCAGCTACTTCCTGTATATCTTCATTGATTCTATAGTCATTTGGAACAATATGGTACAGAGCTCCCAAAATAGTCCAATTCTCATGCCAAACATTAGTAGAACCCCTATTCATTTCCTATAGTATTTGATGCTCCACCTCTTCCCTAGCCTCTAACATGTTCCTCCATACATGAGATCCTTGTCTAAATTGGACAGTTGTCGGGAGTTCCTTTTTACAGTACTTGTTCCACATAAATTTAGACCATAAGGACTTGGATGTCCTAAACTTCCACCATAATTTGGCAAATAAAGCTTTTGATACATCATGCAGTGATCTAAAACCTACTCCCCCTTATTCCTTTAGTAGGCATAGATTTTGCCATTTTGTCCAATGTCTGCTTCTACCTTCTTCCTTGTTACTCCGGAAGAATCTCGCAAAGGTTTTATGAAAGTGTTCAAGTACATTGTTAGGTGGATCATTGATAGATAGGATGTGCTCTGGCATGATCTGTACGACACTAGAGATTAATGTAGCTTTTCCCCCATAGGATAATAGCTTCCCTTTCCAAGAGTGCAACTTTGCCTTAACATTTTTTATCAGTTCAGTGTAATAATCCTTCCTTCTTCTTGTGTAGAATATAGGACAACCAAGATAAGTAAATGGAAATTCACCCCTTGAAAATCCAGTGACCTATAGAGCTGGACACTGTTGAAGACACATTAGAATGCATATAAAAGGAACTCTTTGTCTTATCGATCATTTGGCCTGAAGTGTGCTCGTACTTGGACAATACTTCTATAATTTTCCTTAAAGTGTATGGATCAGCTGAAGAAAAGATTATAGTTTCGTCTGCGTAGACCAAATGAATTAATAGATCCGTCTTTTTAGGCATCCCAAAGCCCTTGAATCTCGTGTCTTCAAATAGTTTATTTAAAGACCTACACAGTACCTTTGAAGAGAGTATGAACAGTGCTGGAGAGAGAGGATCCCTTTGCTTGACCCCTCTTGTTGAGTGAAAGAATCATGAGGCTCGACCATTTATCAGAACACAATACTAGTTGTTGGAAATTAAATTCCATATCATGTTGATGAAGCATTCTGCAAATCCTATTTTCCTCAAAACATGCATTAAATACTTCTAAGAGACCATATCATATGCCTTTTCCATTTCAAGTTTGATAACTACATTGGCAGGTTTTCCCCTTAATCTTATGTCAATAACAATCTCATGTGTTAACAGAATATTTTCAAATATACTTCTCTCCTTGACAAATCGTTACTGATTAGAAGAGATCAAAGAAGGCAGCATTTTTTCCAGCCTATCATGAACAACTCTAGAGATAACTTTATTTACAAAATTGCTTAAGCTAGTAGGCCTTAGGTCATTAAATGTTTGAACATGTTGTTTTTGGTAGAAAGACAAGGTTTGGGTGGGTTATAGACTTAGGTAAAGAGCTTCCTCCATAAAATAGTTTCAGCATCTCATTTATGTCTTCTCCTATTATATCCTAATATTTGAAAGAAAATGCATGTGAAACTATCTGGCCTACTTTCACTTTCAACACTCAGTGCAAATGTCGTTGCCTTTACCTCGTCCATTGAGGGCAAATTGTCTAGGAGATCAGAGCTTATATGATCAACTTCATGTGTGAACTGTTTTTGGAAATATTCTACTGCTGCATCAGCCATCCGTTCTTGTGACTCAATCAAATTACTATCATAGTTCTGGATCCTCTTCAGTTGGAGTTTCTGCCTTTTACCATTGACATGGTTGTGAAAGAATCTAGTGTTTCTGTCTCCTTCTACAAACCAGGAATACAATGCTCGCTCGAGTCAGCCATCTCTTAGTGCTTTCCCAGCTCAGAGTTCATCTCTTGCTCCTTTGGTTCAAGGTTAATCTACACCAGGTTCTTCTAGAAATTATTCTGGTTCTCGGGGTCCGATTCAGTCACCACCACCATTGATGGATCGGGGTTGGTACGAGTGTGGGGAGCTTGGACATGTGAGGAGGTGTTGTCCCCATCTCCTGGGAGGTCTAGTTTAGTAGAAGGGTCAGGCTATGACTTCTGCAGTAGTCACTTCACAACCGACGTTGTCAGCTAGGGGTGGAGCTCAGCCAGCTAAAGGTCACCCTAGAGGGGGAGGCCAATCAGGTGGTGGTCAGGCTCGATTCTAAATTATTCCAGCCAGGCGAGAGGTTGTTGCTTCAGACACAGTGATCATAGGTATTGTCTCAGTATGCCACAAGGAATGCTTCTATATTATTTGACTGTGGTTCTACTTATTCATATGTATTATCGTATTTGGTTTGTTATTTGGATATGCCCTATTAGTCCTTAGTCTCACCTGTTCATGTGTCTACGCCGGTGGGAGATACTATTGTTGTGGACCATGGGTATCGGTCATGTGTGGTGACCATTGGAGGATTGGAGAATGGATATGATCTCTTATTACTTAGAATGGTTAATTTCGACGTGATTTTGGGTATGGATTGGTTATCGCCATGTCATACTATTCTGGATTGTCATGCTAAGACCGTGAAGTTGGCGATGCCGGGGTTATTAAGGATCAAGTAGAGAAGTTCTCTAGATTATGTTCCCAGTAGGGTGATTTCATATTTTAAGGCCCAATGGATGGTTGGGAAGGGGTGTCTATCATATTTGGCCTTTGTGAGGGATGTTGGTGGTAATACTCCTACTAGTGATTATGTCCCGGTAGTGTGAGATTTTCGGATGTGTTTCTTGCAGACCTACCGGGCATGTCACCCGACAGCGATATTGATTTTGGTGTTGACTTGGTAACGATCACTCGACCCATTTCCATTCCTTTGTATGGTATGGTACCAGAAGAGTTGAAGGAATTGAAAGAGCAGCTTCAAGAGCTTCTTAATAAGGGGTTTATTAGGCCTAGTGTGTCACCTTAGGGTGCACCGGTTCTGTTTGTGAAGAAGAAGGGTGGTACTATCCGGATGGGTATCGACTATAGGCAGTTGAATAAAGTTACAATCAAGAACAAGTATCCTTTGCCGCGCATTGATGATCTATTTGACCAGCTTCAGGGAGCGAGGGTATTCTCTAAGATCAATTTGAGGTATGAGTATCACCAGTAGAATATTCGAGACTCGGATATTCTGAAGACTACATTTAGGATCCGCTACGGTCATTATGAGTTCCTTGTTGATAGCATCAAGGACAAGGATAGAGTTTTGGAAGTTCCAAGGCCATTTACAAGATCTCAAGCTAAAGAGTTCCACTCTAAGGTTGCTGGACTTCAATGGCAAATAAAGAAGCTTTTAATTATAGAGGAAGAGCTCAAGCCCAAAGTAGATGAATTATCCAAGTTTTACAATTATTTGGTGATCCAAATTGAAGTCCAAGAGGAGGAAGATTGGGCCACCAAATCAGCCCTTGAAGTCCACCAAAGGGGCTCAAAATGAGCTTAAAAGAGGTCCAAAAGGGGGTGTTTCAAAGGGAGCCCAATTGGAGTCCAAATCAATGGCCCAAACTAGTAGTTTTAAGGTCCAAATCTGCCCCAAAGGGATTTGGCCGCCCCCCACCTAATTGTAATGACTTTTCTTACTCCTTAGCAATCACCCTACCTAATTGTAATGACTTTTTATGCCTTAGCAACCACCCTACCTAATTTTAAGGACTTTTTGTGCCTTAGTACTCCTATAAATAAGGAGTTCTTCTCATTCATTG
>AWOL01S0043941.1:0-48065 GCA_000715115.1 Nicotiana otophora | reverse complement strand
TCCTATTGGTACCCAAAAAGGATGGAACTTGGAGGATGTGCGTGGATTGTAGAGCAATCAACAAGATAACGGTAAAGTATCGCCATCCTATTCCTCGTCTTGATGACATGTTGGATCAATTACATGGATCCAAAATCTTTTCTAAAATTGATCTAAAAAGTGGTTACCATCAGATTCGAATGAATCCTGGAGATGAATGGAAAACTGCTTTTAAGACCAAATATGGGCTTTATGAGTGGTTAGTTATGCCTT
This sequence comes from Nicotiana otophora, assembly GCA_000715115.1. Taxonomy (NCBI): domain Eukaryota; kingdom Viridiplantae; phylum Streptophyta; class Magnoliopsida; order Solanales; family Solanaceae; genus Nicotiana; species Nicotiana otophora. The sequence goes on along the minus strand of AWOL01S0043941.1, from coordinate 47,813 downwards.
TTGGCTTGACTAATGCACCTAGCACTTTCATGAGATTAATGAATCATATCTTTAAGGATTTTCATGGAAAATTTGTTGTGGTGTACTTCGATGATATCTTGATCTTTTCTAACACTTTAGAAGAGCATGTAGAACACCTAAAACAAGTTTTTGAAGTTCTTAGAAAGCAACTCTTATTTGCTAATCTTAAAAAGTGTACTTTTTGTGTGGATCGTGTGATTTTCTTGGGTTTTGTGGTTAGTTCTAAAGGAGTTGAGGTCGATGAAGAGAAAATTAAATAAGGAAATTTACGCTTTTAAATCAATGAGAACGTAATAATTAGTAGTATATAAAAGAAATGAAAGGCGATAATGATATATAGATCTATAAGCATCAACTAGCATATCCCAAAATCCGGTGTCACAAGTTCATGAGAATTTACTAAGGAGTACAATAATAATGCAACATCTGTCGAGAATGTAAATGAGGCACGATAAAATAAATAGTACGATGGAAACTCTGTGGACTGCGATGCGTAGGTCAGAATGCAGCTCACATAAATTCTCCTCAATAGCGACGCCTACGCGCCAAGATGATCACCAAATGAACCTGTCACATCCTGCACATTTAGTGCAGAAGTGCAGCATGAGTACATAAATCAACGTGTACCCAGTAAGTATCTAGCCTACCCGAGAAGAACTAGTGATGAGGGGTGGACATTGACACTTAATAGTGGTCCAATAAATCAATATAGTAAATCATAAATAGATAAGAAGCACAACAGTAGTAGCAAGGTAAATATGTACTAACACAATCGTCCAACATTTCTTTCAACGATATCAATTTCTCAATCTCGTATTCTATCTCAACAGCTTAGAAATATCAAGTTCCAATATCAAATGGATAAGGAACTGCCATATAAAGTGTCAGGCATCAGTGGAAGGATAATCTCTTCAGCATTTTGACTGATAGCGATATAACGCACGATTATGTCGAGGTCGTACGACCCGATCCCAGAAGGAATATGATACTGCCGAGGCGAATGGCCCAATCCCATCATAACATGTGAACTGCCGAGGGCCGAACAACAAGAACCATAGATACATCTATTATACTACCGAGGCGAACGGCCCGCCCCCATAAGAGTGTGGTAGATAATCCGGCCGAGGCGAACTGTCCGATCCCATTAGAATAAGAAGCTTTAACGGGTCCTTGACCCCACTCATGAATAAACGTGTGAGTTATGAATTTAAAGGAAAACCTTTCGATGAAAATACATAGCGTAGGAGAAATTCATAAGAGGAGCACAATTATTCTGTGGCTAATCATGAAGCTCGTAAAATCTCTACAATAGCAAGTCTATCACTCTACACAAGTCTAGTCTCAAGTCGTATCGCGAAATAAAGGTATTAAACGAGCAAAGATAACCCCAATAGTAAAATTATAGCATGGAGTGAACCTAAGTCTACCCGGACATAACATGAATTTAGCTACGTATGGACTCTCTCCACCTCGTGCGAACGTAGACCCAGCAACAAGTAGCACATATCAAATACATCACCTAGGGGTAGTTCCTTCTCACAGGGTTAGACTGGAGACTTACCTCCCTTCGAAGTTCTACAACCAGCTCCAAAGCCTCTCTAACATCTCAAACCGATATATGTCGACCCAAAACTAGTCAAATAATGTGCAAACCAATAAAGAGAGACAATAACTCGGGGAGCGCGACCGGCGCTCAACCGAGAGAACCCGGCCGAGCAAGCCTGTTAGATTTCTTTCTACCCAAACTTATCCATGAATAAAGAGAAGATGTACTCCATTAATCCAACACTGAAAAGATTTTATTAACAACTTCCTTTTCATTCCGATTAGCAGCATCATTCATAATTTCCAAAATATTATGAGTTTATAGAATTAATGAAAAATATGATTTCCAAATAGCAACATTTATAATTCAATTCCCCAACATCAACCACAACCCACAACCTGTCTACGGAGCCTCTAAGTACAATAGAGGAGTAATATGGAAATGGTGGTAACAAGGCCCCGGCTATACCTAAAAATCCAGTACATGAGAAACAAAAGATACATGACCCCGAAATAAAGTGGGGCTCACCAAATCAGCTACTGTAGTACATGACCCCGAAATACATGACCCCGAGTGTACTGGTATCACTGATCAATGTCGCCTACTGTAGTACCACCTACATCCATTTCAGATGCAGCGCCCCCGGCAAAAGGGACGTTAGTACTGTCGAATAACACTAGTATGTATAGCTAAAAATCCTCTTTCAAAATAGAATGCCCATATAAGAAAATACAACATATAGAAATAACAAGTTATAATCAACAATATCCAAATGTCCAGTTAAAACATAATAATTTTCAAAATACAAACTTCATATAAAAATTTGGTGGGTTGGGAGATCATTAGCACTGATATTCCACCGTCTTTGTTAGCACGGAGTCCGATCACGCCTGATCGGCTAGGCATCTCCCCACGAACAATGTGGTTTGACAAATGATGCGAAAGAAAGTTGTTACCAAGAGTAGTATCACCATACGGGCAATATGGCGTCTGATCTCTACCCGATCAGCTAGGCCGCATTCCTACATATGCCGTGTGGGTTGACTTTTCCAATCCACAAAGGTTCTAGTTTCATCCCAATTAAGGGGAATAATATCATGATTTCTCAAAGATTCCAATTTCATCCCAAATAAGGGGAATAACCAAAATTCACCCCTATACCGGCCCGTATTGTTTCAGGTGTGGGCCTCATGACCCACCCTTTCTTGGTTTTACTAATGATGCTCCCGAAAATATTTTTTTGATTTGATTTACACAGAGAGATAATATAAATACAATTGTACTCACCTCAATATTTTTCACATTGTATAAATTCTCATTCGTATTTCCAGTCACTCACCACAATAATATTTACTTGGCTCATTTGGCCATTCACAAGATTCTCTATTCCTGGTACGATGGTCATATTTCATATTCCACACTTTCACCCCTTTCTATTTCAAAGATCACCATCAAATATCAACATATAGAATATTTCAGAAATCATATACTTCAAATCCATTTGAAATGGGAACTTCAAACATAAATGGTTTCTTCCCAAAGAATGAGGCATACCAACCAACAATAGAAACACGTATGAAAAATCATAAAAAATCAATACACCATTTACTCTTGCAATACTCTTCCCCAGAAATGATAATGTACAATTTCAACATATAAGTATATAGAACTCGAATCACACTGGATATATTTATAAAGCAAAGCATTAGTTAAAGCAGCCACTAATGGGCATGAATTGAGTACAAAAGCTCTTAGGCAAATTCTATTTTCCAAATCACTTTTAACACAGTTGACTCGAGGCTCATTTCATATTCTCTATCGCATTCTCTCAACCCGTTTGCACTACTAGCCACAGTCATAACTTAAATTCTTGGCACGTTGGCCAAACTCTATATCCCCAATTCACTTATTTTACTTCCAACCATCTTTATAGATTATCAACAATAAGACATTTCCAAATCAAGACTTTAGGTACACATATTAGCAATTAAGAGTCTTAGAAATATTGAAATTTTTTCACACAATGTGGCATACTATCTTTCATTGAAACACGACTCAAAGCCATAACATTTTAATACGCAACCCATACTTTGAAACTTACGGGAGCATTATGGAATCTAATTCCAAGAGAGAAAGTTTAGCCAACATACCTCAAATTCGCCCCTTAGTGATATTACAATGATCCACTACACAAAGTAACTTTAATATACAATAACAACATCTAATGGATCCCATATTAGTAACAAATTCCATAATTTAGGCCATTTAGGTATTTTATCAAACACCTAGTAGGCATGAATCTCTACACCGCTTAACCATAGAACTAGTTCATCCAACTACTACCATTTACCAGATATTTATCCCACCATCATTCTTAAACAATTCATAAATTCCAACAACACATACATGACCATCCATCCACATCCAACCAACAAACTTCCATCAAATAATCACCTTTCGATCTCTACAATAGTTATGTATTTAAATTGGCAACTTATGGCTTCCAATCACCATACTATAAGTTCAAATACTTAATTCATACTTATATTCACATACTATATCCATATATTTAAGTCTAAGGGTGTAGGATTACCTTTTGGAAGAAATCTTGCAAAACTCTCCTTTGAGTTCTTGAAGAAATTTCTTGAAGATCTATATATTTTATGTGTAGATCTCAGCAATACTAGTGTAGAAATGATGGAATTTAACACCAAGATGATGGGGATTTCATACCTTGAAGAAGAGGGGAGTTGGTTGTCTTGAGAGAGTGGAGAAGAGCTCCCAAATCCGTCCAAGTGAAAAGGGGAAAATGAACCCCCAAGGTGAGTAATTAAAAGGCTTCAGGTGGCGGTAGCGTGCTCGTGCCAGCGCCATCTTCTACACTTCACTGGTGTTTCAAACATGCTGAGAGGGCTAGCGTGCCACAATCCGTGCGTTGCACTGTCCCTAGCACGCTCCCAGTTATTTTCTTTTCCATTTCTTTCTTATCCACTCACCCTCAATTAATACCTTGCTTTGATATAGACCCGAATTTATTTCCAAACCTTCATTTAAGTATGAAACCATGTTTACATAATAACATCCTTTCTATTTAATGTATCCAACATGTTACACACAAATCCTTCCCATTCACAAAACTCCTTAATATTATCCAACATACCTTAAATATATATATGTTTATTTCAAAATGATGTGGTTATATCCCATAGGTGTCCTTTAATACTCGAATACGTTATTCCCAAATACCGCTGGCGCATATTTAAATCTTACACCCTTAGGAAATTTTAACGGGGCTTTACATTAATACATTTATAACAATTCTCAACTCCGCTCGAAAAGTCAGTAAAGTCAATCCTCGGGCCTACGTGCCCGGATTCCGAAACATTTCGAAGATAAACACTTCTCATAACATTATGAACTCAAATATATATCCTATTTCCAATTTCGTGGTCAAAATCTAAAATAACAAATTCTAGGTTTTCTCTTGAAACTCCATAATTTCCTTAATTGTTTTCATGTATTTACAAGCTCAAATTCGTATGTTTAACTCACAACTTATAGAAATTACTTACCTTATGATTGGAGATGAAAATGGCCCTCCACAATCGCACCAAAGTCGCCTCCCATGGAAGAAATAAAATGCAAAAAAATGAGCCTAGACGTGTCTTAGAAACAATTCTGCCCGGCGCTGCTTCCCATCTGCGGACATATTTTCGCACCTGTGGTCTCGCTTTTGCGAGACAAAACTCGCTCCTCCAGAAGTCCCTGGCCAGCAGCCCATTGCACCTATGGCAGTTCTTCCACTCCTCCGCAATCGCAGGTGCGACACTGCCTCGTATATCTGCGCACCTTCCCGCACCTGTGGTAGTGGCATCGCTTCTGCGCACACGCAGGTGCGGTGCTCGCCTCCGCTTCTGCGACCACACACATAGGTTGCCCAAGTCACTTCTCTGAGCTTCTTCTCACATCTGCGAGGTTGCTTCTGTGATCAAGCTTCCGGATAAGCGATTGCACTAGCAACCAGATGTTTCCAGCATTTCCTCATTCCAAAAATCTGATCAGTTAACCATCTGGAATCCACCCAAGGCCCCCGGGACCTTAACCAAATATACCAAAACGCACTTAGTCGAGGCCCCAAATCATGCCAAACAACATCAACACTATGAATCGACGATCGAAATCCTTCTTTAAACTTTTAGTTTCCAAACATTGACGAACGCATTTGAATCATATCAAAACATTCTAGAATGATGCCAAACTTTGCGTACAAGTCACAAATCACGATACGAGCCTATTTCGAGGCACGGAATCCCAAGCAGACATCGATAACACCAAAGTCCACTTCAAACCAAACATAAGAAATTCGTAAACTTTCAAAATGCCAAATTTGCACAATAAGCACATAAACGCTTCAGGGCCACCCGATACTTAACCCGAACATACGCTCAACTCTGAAATCATTATACGAACCACGAACCTATTGGAACCTTCAAATCCTGATTCTGAGGTCGTTTATATAAAATTCAAACCTTAGTCCATTCTTCCAACTTAAAGCTTCCGTAATTAGAATTTTCCTTCTGAATCAACTCTGAACTTCCCAAAATCCAATTCCGACCACACATACATGTTGTAATACATGACGTGAAGCTACTCAAGGCCTCAAACTCCCAAACGACACTTTAGAGATCAAAACAACTGGTCGGGTCGTTACATTGTCCCCCACTTAAACATACATTCGTCCTCGAACGTGCTAAGAACTGCTCCGGTGTTGCCCCGAAATCACTATTCAACACCTTGTGCACATACACGTGCCACCATAACACAGTTAAGCACATTAGCTTAAGCCATACTGAAGATCCTCTATTTTACCTTAGCCAACAAGCCTTAGGGACAAATTCCAATATCCTAAAATTCCCTAGGAGACTTGATTCCAACGTATGAACACCGTAATAAATCTCAACCCACTATACCAAATAGTATCATACACCCATACTGAGAACACACAATGCACTGCACAATCTGTATGTTCATACTAACATCCTCCGACTATAATAGCTGTAACTTCATGAACCAGATGCCCGTAGTATACCTCATAACACATATAAGCCTGGTCTCAACCCTCGTAATACATCAACGATGTAAGAGCTGTGCAGGAACTCATAACCACCCGTTAAATCAATTACTCACGAAGTTTCTCCGCTCGACAAGAACCATTACCTCATTCTAAACTGAATAGTGACATTTTCCCTTCAATATACCTTACATAAATCCGATCGCATCGATTACGGACCGAATAACCTCGTCTCACCCAATACAAGTTGCTGACGCGATGAGCCGCCTCAAAAACATAACAAAATCTCATATGATGCCATCAATGCGCCAACAAGCTACAACATGAATATGATACATAAGGAAGAACGAACTATGGGAAAGAATACCCAGCCCGTGTAATGAATAAAATGGTCGAACAGACGCTATGAACCCTTCTTAGAGAATGAGAAACAAAATACGCAAGAATAGATATAGTGAATTGTACTCAGCATCTCACTGTTGCGGTGTGCAACCAGATCCACACATGATACCGTTACGGAGTGCAACCCGATCCAAAAATGATATCATTACGGCATGCAATCCAATTCAAACAATACACCCATGGCGGCGTGCCACCCAATCCACACATAACAATAAATAAGGACACACCCATGAAGCCATAATGCCTGTACCTACGAAATACAGAATATCAACCACAAGCACACCAAGTGTAAAAAATACAACCCTGGGGAGATGGATATCACCATACGCTACAAAACCCAAGCACAACTAAGGTGTGATAATGACAAGCTACGTAGGACTACAACACACGTATAAATAAACAAGCTGTCTCACAACCCACATGACATAACATAGTATTACATAGGATAGTTGACGACATGAATAACATCCAACACCTGAAGACCCTCTATAAATAGTGTTATGCTGAATAAACATATCCGATCTGATGCAGGGCATACATTAACATTAAATCTACTAACGGGCCTCAAACTAATTCCGATCATCCCATATTGGGCCGATAACCTTCAAAAAATCCACAATGACCCTATTCATGTCACCTAAGAGTAACCGTAAAATCCGGAACAAACTCCCACAGTCTGCAACCAAAGAAATAGAGAGCCTCTTAGTCATAATCTCTGCCATTTGCGATGGTATCAAAATCTCCAAACTTATTTTTAAATCGCTAACAATCGAATGACCACCACGTCACACTTATAGGATCTTCCCGTGGGATATACTCCCAAAACCTTCTGTACCAGGTAGTAAAGTCTGAACATTAATGGCCATCGACCATGCTATTTCTATAATACTGGCCAAGCATCCGCATTTCAATACCCTACACTCCTACCACGAAATAGACCATCCTCTAGCTGCCCGAAAATAGTGCCAGCATACTCTAAAAATTTGAAATCCTCCCCCCGCTCCTCCGAGCTCGCGACATTCTTATCAACACCGAACCGCAACCTTGATCCTCCACTTCCAGTTTCCATACCACTCATTGCCCTTATCCTGCCGCTACGCGAGAGTATAAGAATTTCATCATAATCCTCAAATCACGAAAAGAAAAAACACTTCATCATCTAGAACCCTTTCTTTCAACACATTTCAGAGAAACAATTGCGACACGCGACCGAATTCCCATAAACGCCGAAAATACAAACCTCAAGTTGTGGTCTACACCACCATAATCCTTCCGGGGTTCCTTTACACATAACAGACCATCATAATCAAAAACCTCCAAATCAATCAAATTGCAGTGGCTGTCAAGCCCATACATACAGCCCCGAATCACCTGCATAGCTTAGCATACCGAGGAACTGATCATTTCTACAACTATGCTGATTCAACCCATCACCGACTAACCAACTTCTTCCAACTTACTCTTGACTTGCCTTCGAAATAATAATATCTCTCTTCAAATACATAACAAACCTCAAACAACACTCATCCCGAGTGACCCCCAAATCACGAGACCAGGTCGTCTCAACATCCGTACGCCATTTTATACTCTCTTCAGGCACTCAATAGTATCTCCAATTGATACACTGCGCTGATTAGATCTTCTGCGAGTCTAAAGTTGTTTCTCCCACTTCTCTACCACTAAACCGCAGGCCCGATGATAACATATAATAATCCAAGTATCCTTCACACTCTTCTGCAAAATCTCTGTCTTTATCCATACAGCGAACCCAAAATACTTTGACACCGCGCTTTCATTCTTGAACCTATTAGAACCTCTGTTGAGAGTCACCCACTCTCACTTGGTCCCGAATATAACCCAACTCCAACATTCCATTAGCAGTTGAACACTCTCACAAGAAGCATTTGGAGGAATCATTTTCCTTGTACATCACCACCACAAGAAGCATAAAATCTGAGTCTTCCCAAAACTTCACATGAATCGATAAGGCGAATTATAGCACACATTCATCAAGTTATTTTCTCAAATTACCCCTGATGTTTTATTTTCCTAGTCATAATAACCTACCAATGCACCGATAACCAGAAACCATATAAGTAGACAACCACGCGATCCAATCGTAGACGGTGGGCTCCCTCACTTCACTTTAAGCTACAATTACATAAATCTAGAACCCACAAATATTCTTCCTTCTCAATTACCAGTGGAGAAATAACTGCTACGAAACAAGTTAGTAGCATGAATTAATACCGAAGTCTTAAGCATGGAAATAACATAAAGGAAGGAACACAAAAGAACCACAAGGATCATATACGGACAACAACTTCTAGAACAAGGAAAAATAAAACAATGTGAAATGTTCCCACAAAAACTCTTTGCAATATGAGATAAACAACAAGATCACAACCGAGGTACCGCCTCGTATACAATAAGAATCACAATCGAGATGCTGCCTCGTGTACATCAAGAAGCCTCGTATTCATATTTCTCAATTTAAATAAAACTCTTTTCCTATACCGTCGTGTGAGCCTTACATTTATATATGTTTTGAAAATAGTTTTCCGAAATAGCTAAACGCATTTTAGCCCACCTTATGACGCCGCGTGGCTTCACGTAGTTCCCTTATAAGCAGCACGCACATAAGTCCCATATTATACCGCCGCATGCACATTAACGCCAAGCCTTATACCGCTGCATGGGCGTCAATATCATATCACAATAACAACTCAAACTACAAGTGCGCATATATCACGACTTACCAACAATCAACAATATCAATGTTTCCCAACAATAGCCCATGGCTACACCACAACGTGCACAAGAATATGAACAACAACAATGAATGTAAAATGCCCAACAAGAAAGATGTCTCAACAATAAACAATTTCGCCTCAACGTGATAAAGGCTTCACAACTTCAACACCCATAAATCAACAATGAGAGAGATAATGTATAACTACGATATGCGATAAGAATAACTCACAACGAAAGAGATAACTTGCAACAATGACTTCAAATAATGGAAATCAACAATGAAAGAGATAATATGAACAATAACTTCAAATGGTGATAATCAACAATGAAGTGGTAACATGAACAATAACTTCAAATAATGATAATCAACAATGAAGAGGTAGCATGTAACAATAAAAGAGGTAACAAGTTCAACTAAAGCATGAGCGCAATTTATCAATTAGGATGTAGAACAAGAGTTAACGAAATCATTTAAGGCATGTAGGGATAGACTAACACAAGTAAGAATAGATTGACTATGAGAATTTAGAACATGATATGACAATTATATTAAGGCATGGAAGGAGTCTAAGTAGCCTAGACCGGTCAAATACTATGTACAACCCGTTTACCCACTTGTCACCTTGTGTACATGGCTTTCACGTAATACAAATGAATCAATCAATACCAATCCTAAAGGGTAGTTCCCCACATAAAGTTAGGCAAGATACTTACCTCAACTAGGCCTATTCAACTCTTGGAAATAGCTTTTCCCCTAAAATTCACCTCCGCACGACTCAAATCTAATCAAAATCAACTTAATATCATCAAACAATGCAAGAAAAATCAATTACAATAGATAAAGCTAAGATCTTTACACTTTTTCCAAAAGTCAACAAAATTCGAACTGGGGCTTGCTCGGTCAAAATACAGGTCCAATGGTAGATTCCGACTACCCATCACCCCACGAGTTCATATATATGATTAGTTTCGAATTCCGAGTCCAAATCGAATCTCAAAACTCAAATTCTTGTTTTTCACAAACTTGACAAGGTTTCACAAATTTTCACTTTGATTCACATGATTTTGACGTTAAACTCTAAGATATATTGATGGAATATGATTGAGAATAGATTAGAATCACTTACCTAAAGTTTGTAGATGCAAATACCCTCTCCAAATCGCCTTCTACCGAGTATAAGGTTCTAATAATGAAAGAATGTGTTGAAAATCACGTCACCCAGCTCTTTGTACCAGTTGCAGTTGTCGCATTTGCGACAGAGGGATAGCATTTGCGAACCCTCACAATTGCGGACCAGGGCTCGCATTTTCGAACCCTTCCAGCCTCAAGCATCATCACAATTGCCAGAAGAGGCTTCACAATTATGAACTGGACATCATCGCAAAAGCGAACCATTGTTCGCAAATGCGAACCTAGCTAAACTCCTACTAAATTTGCAAATATGAAGGAGTAGTCACAATTGCAACATCTGAGTCCCCACTTTCACCTTCACAATTGCGAGGCTAGTGCTCACAATTGTGATAACTGATCACCAGCAACACATTTTCAGTTCAAAAACATTCTGATACATGTCTGAAACTCATCAAAGCCCTCAGGGCTCCAAATCAAACATCCACATGAGTCTAAAATATCATACGAACTCGCTGGCACTATCAAATCACAAAAATAACATCTAAAACTACGAATTGAACTCTAAAACACATGAATTTTAAAGTAATGTTAAAGAATCTCTAGAATTACAACTAAACGTCTGAATCCTATCAAATAAATTTCAGTTGGTATTAAATTTTGCAGACAAGTTCTAAATAGCATAACGGACCTATTCCAAGTCCCAAAATCAAATTATGAACTCGATAGCTAAAATTCAACTAACGGTCAAACCTTTCAACTTGAAATTGCCAAATGTTTGTAAAATAGCACAAATCAACCTGCGGACTTCCGAATTCAATTATGGGCATACGCTTAAATCCGAAATCTTGATACGAAGCTATCGGAGCCATCAATATACTGTTCCGACGCGTTTTGACAAAAGTCAAAATTTGGTCAACATTTCTACTTTAAGCTTCTAAGTCAAATATCAAAGGGTCCAAATCAACCCGAAAGCTTCCCATAATGAAACTAACCAAATTCGCAAGTCAAAAAACATAAACATATATGTGTGAAGCATAAAAAGGGGTTATGAGGCGCAATTACACAAAACGACTGCTCGGGTCATTACAAACAATGACGTACATGCTACTCTCTCATGACTCTTGTCTTTCTTTTATTATTTAAATTATTTCTTCATATCACTAAAGACTAACTCCAAAATTCTTTGCAGGTATTCTAGAACCAAGCCTCTGACGCACAGAGCACATTGTATATAGCAAACCATCTACTCAACCAAGCGGAGCACTTTGTATATAGCGAGCCACCGGCCCCGCCAATCAGAGCCTTGTATATAGCAAACCGTTATCTCAACCAGTCGGAGCACCCTATACAACTCGAGTTGTTGGCTTCACTAATTAAGGCCCTGTATATGGCAAACTGTTCGCTTTGCCAACTGGAGAACTTCGTACAAATCGCACCCTCACTCCGCCATGCCAGAGATTACAAGCAGATAGTTGCAAATTTCATCGCCAACTTTATCAACAGAATGATGAACCGTCCAATCCTGCCATATGTTCTGTCGATCGACGGGCATACTTTAGTTTTGCAGTCAAGAGTATCTCTTAGGCATGCGCCTTATTTCATTGTTTTATCTCAAATGCTTTGATGTTTTGCTCATGCAGCTTACATGAATTTTACATTTTCTAGTCAAACTCCCATCATTCGCAGATACTTTACATTTCAAATCAAATTCCCATCAAGCGATGATACTTTACATTTCAAGTCAAATTCCCATCATAGAGAGATACATTTACATTTGAAGTCAACTACTCCCAACGTGACGAGACTTAACACTCCGACAACTGTGGAATGGTACAGATCTCGGCTAACAATCGAGTCAAATTCAAGTATCTCGTTGCCCCAATCCCAAATAACGGCTAGCCGACAGCAGGAAAGCATCATTCCTACATCATTTACTTTACATCTTAACATATATGCATTACGATATACGGGTATGTGTATGTTTTTGTTTTTGTAGTACCAAACATCACGACGTGGAACTTCTCTTAAGTGGGAAACCAAGATACAACGCTATGAGGGACAACAAACTTATAAGCGGGACAAGTATCCAAACTCAAACTCAAATACGATCAGTGTAACTCTATATCAACAAATCTTTCAAATCAAGCCGCAATTCAAAGCTAACTGGGTACCAAAATCTTCCCGTCTTATAGTATCGGCATAATACGATATTGGGGCAAGTACTGCAAGCGTCATCTTTATCAAATCATTATTCTAGAAATACATGAGGTCTGATCCTCGTTAAGCCTGACGTTTGTAAGCAATCCAAAGCTAGAATCAACACTAATTTTACAAATCACATTCTTCCTTAAATACATATGCCTTTCAAGCAATGTATGCATGTAGTCAGGACAAAATTTGTCTTGGTTCAATTTCTTTGCCCGAAAACTCTTTTATCATCACCGGTCCAAGAGAGACAGTTGTTGATGACCAATTTTGACCCTCCTTTTTAAAATTAATTTACTTATACTTAATTATTTACAATAAATATGTTGAAAATATTTCGTAATCAATAAAAGCTATTTCTATATTAATTAAGCAATTAATAATGTTAAATAAATAATTTAGTATTGTATAATTATAAATTTATTACTCTTACTATTTTTAAAACTATTAAAATAAATTTTATATTCATTATATAAGTTTTATAATTAATGTAATAATTATTTCTTAATATTTATAAATTAGCCTACTATTTCAAAATAATTCAAAATTACTGTAAGAAATAGGAAATAAGATATTTTAATAATTAATTAAGTAACTATAGTAATTAATAATGTATTTGATAATTATAATTTCTCTTAAATTTTATTGAAAGTATTTAATTTTATTCAAATTAATTCTAAAAAGATTAAAGACTAAAAGGCTACAATTGCAATTTCACAATCAAATGTGAAATGGCTATTTTTTAAATCAAAAACAACCCAAACAACAAGCTCAATTCCAAATCTGACCCACTCCAAACCTCTTCTCTTTCCACCTTGGCGATCCATGGCCTCCTCTCCACCACTCACATAAGACACACATTCCATTAGAGCTGTTAATACATTTGATCAATGGCCCATACTTTATCTCGTTTTTCCTTTAATTTTAACGCCTCACCAAATTTAGTCTCAACCGTCAAAAGTCAGGGATCCAATGGTCCTCATATTTTATCATTTTAATTGTTTAATCATTGAATTATCAGGGTCGTTGATCTAAACATCCAACGGCCCAGTTCACATCTCCCGTTTTTAACTCAAAAACAACTAGTAACCCTAATCTCCAAACCTGCCGCCCCCAATTACCCTTTTGCTTTTTATTCTCTCATCTTCCCCAGCCTTAATCAATCCCAAAACCTTGCACTAATCCATACAAGGTCCACAGATTAACCATGAATTCATCTTTTTTTCCTCCTGAAGCTCCGAATCTAGCCGATTCTTTTCTGTTTCTGCTGATTTTATTCAAACTCCCAAATCCAAACCCTAGACCTAAATTGTGTAACTCGAATCCAAATATTCTCCTCTCATCCTTCAAATCGGAGGCATGCATAAAGATTTTCTCATACTTCATCATTATTATTTGATGCATAGAGGTCAAACGTAGTGACCTCTAGACGTTGAAGCTTTGACCGGTGGATTCTGGCACATCAACGGTCAATTCAATCCACCCTCATGCCCAGGCAATATTCCCTACTGGTTTCCCTTTGTCTTCTCTGATTTCACTCCATTTTTCTTGCATCATCAAATCTTCATCACTCTCCATTATCGTTTTGAATCTGTGAAACCCTAAGGCATTGAATTCCACTATAAAAGGGAGCTTTAATGTTCACTTAACACACATAAGAGATATACATACCTAATACAATGAAAACACTATGAATTATTTCAAAAACTTTAGGTTCTTCACTAATTTCTGCTTCTTCTCCTTTCTTCTCTGAGCTTGAGTTCGTTTATTATTCGAAGTTTGAATCTTTGATTCTTGAAAGGCTAAAGAATCCTTGTTTGGTTTCCTACTCAAAGGAAGGTCAGCAAGCTCTGTCCCTTTCTCTGCTTTAACTGTTTAGTTGAAACCATGTCTATTATATTATCTTCTGATGATTAATTCTACTTATGAGATGTTGTTATCCCTACTTGTAATGTGTTGTCAGCTTATAATTGATTATCAAGCTTAAGAGTTGAATGTTTCTTTAATAATCTAAGAGTAAAATGAATACTGATTGATCACTCTTTATAATCTTGATGAATGTGTCTTTGAGTTGGATAATCTGTACACTTGTTTTCGACTTTAAACTCTCCATGATAACTTCATCCTAGTGTTACCTATTAATTTGTTTCATGCATTTGAAGTTATTTTCTTGATAAACCAAGACTAAAATAGATATGAACACTCAAGTTTAGATATATGGCTGACATTATAATTAAGGCATAGTAGCTCATGCTATTTGGGTTGGCTTCTTCTTTCTAATGTGCTTCTTTGATTTTTTTAACACTTGAAATATCATTGATTTTTTGTTAACCCCCATGACTGTGTCATCATATCTGGGATCTCACTATATAAATATGTTCTGAACTAACTGGATTCATGCACTTACCCTTGTGTGTATTCAGATAACTGTTACTCACTTAGTTTAAGTTATACCTTAGAAACTTGGTTAAGATATATCTATGGTGTTTTATCTTCATATGTTTTTCTAAAATTGAGATTCATCATGATTAAGTTTCCATACTTAACCTGTATAACGAATCCATGCCTCCTTTAATATAAAATATTTTATTGTTCTGAACTTCTATAATGACATTGTTAGTTTGACTCCATGATGTTGATACCCAATCATGTTTGTAATGTTGTGACCTTGTTAGAATGTCCCGTGTATGTGTTCTCTTGTATTCCCTACACTCATCTTATTCTTAAACAACTCTACTTGCCCTTCATGTTCATGTATGTGCCTCCATTATCCCTGAACATCATCAAGCTTACCTAAGTGAATTAGGACTAACTTGTGGACATAATATGGACCTTCTGATCTTATCTTCCATTCTTGACTATAGTAGTATGATTTAACTCTTAATGAGATTAATGTGAGTATTAAATTAAAAGCTTCTAGAAGAAAGTAATCATGTTAGTTGCTTAGGATGAAATTGGCATGTTAACTTGTATCCATCTTAACACTCCTTAGAGATACCAAATGAAACTGGTAACTTAGGCATCTAATAGAAGTTAAGACCTAGTATATGGATAAACTCTTGATTAATTTAAACATAGGATATTAAGATGATGAAATCATGATCAAGGACTTCTGTAAGCTTGAAATTTTATCATTGTCATGCCCCAAAACCGAGAAGCGCAACCGACGCTCAATCGAGTGAACCCGACCGAGCAAACATTAAGATTTCATTCTACCCAAACTCATCCATGAATAGAGATAATACATATTATCATTAATTAAACGAAAATGTGTTTATGTCTACAATACCAATTCATTTCCAATAGTTACATCATTTTTAAAGTCTCAAATGGACAACTAATACATCCACAACATAACACAGTTTGTCTTTTCCCAGCACCAATACACAGCCCATACTATGGCTACGGAGTCTCTATAGATAAAAAAGAGTACAATGATAATGCCGGCTATACCTCAAACCGAATACACAAAGTACAAAAGATACATGACCTCGGGATGAAGTGCGGCTCACTAAGTCAGCTGGGAAGAAAGTGCACTGCTATCACTGATCAATATCCCCTGCTGTGAAACCTCCTACATCCATTAAAATATGCAGCGCCCCCAGCAAAAGGGACGTTAGTACCGTCGAATAGTACTACTATGTATAACTAAACATCCTCTCAATATAATGACAAATAATACAAACAAGATTATCATAATATCAATGAAAGCCTTAATCCACATCAAACCTCAATTTAGGATCAAGACAGTGTTCAAATTAATTTCCATATCTCACATTGGGAGATTTTTAGTATCGATATACCATTGTCCACAATACCAGTACCATTATTTACCATACCAATACCACTATCCAAATACCATTATTCACAAAACCAGTACCACCGTACTCTTAGCAAGGAGTCCGATCACGACCCGATCAACTTGGCTATCTCAGTAGAGACATCAACCATCATTGCTCTCAATATCAATACCACCGTCTTTATCACAGAGTGTGATTACAACCCGATCGGCTAGGCTATCCATTAGGGACATCGACCACAGTCACAATTTGAATTATAATTTCCAACACAATCACCACCATGTGTGCGGCATGGTGTCAGATTACGACCCGACCGGCTAGGCTGTCTTATTTGAGAGATTAGCCTTTTTATATCAATCATCGCATTTCATATTACTTTCACATCTTTTCATTTCATTGGCACTAATGGCCATAACTATGAGATCATTCTTGGCACGTTGGCCATATTCAGTATTTCATATTCACCTTATCAATTTCAAAGATCATTATCATCATCAACAACAAATGCAACTCAAATCAAGGTGTGTAGTACACATGTGAGCAATTTAGAGTCTAAGGCACATAGAGATAATTCACAAAATTTGGCATAATATCCTTCATTTCAACTTGACTTAAAGTCGAAACATTATTAATGCACAACCCGTATTTTAACACATCCTCAATTGGTAACATAACATGAATAAAGAATTTAGGATGCTTGTTGAATATATATCTTTCAACCCAATCTTACTCGGAATGGCCAGTCTCATAATGAATCATTCGGGACTTACATAATTTACATGAATATCGTGGGATTCAATTCTAAGAGAAGATATTAGCGAACATACCTCACTTGAGCTTCCTTAGACTCTAAATATTCCGGAATTCTTACCAACTTCAATCTATTATAGAAATATAACAAATTAAAACAAAATTAGGAAGATGATCATGGTTCGAGCTCATTTGAGCATTTTATCAAACACTAAGTGTGCATTAAGGTTCCAAGGACCTTTTATGGAGAATTCCATCATCACACAACCCAATCTTTACCATTTTGAGCTAAACAATCTTCCTACACCCTTTGATAACACATGCATGTAAAATAAACAACTCTCATGCCCAAAAATTATCTTACTAGTTACCCATTTTCAAAAAATTTTGAAATTAGGGTTTAGGGTGTAGAATCTTACCTCTAGGATGAAGACCTAGTGAGTTTCCCTTCTTAGTCTTCCAAAACCTGAGCAAGAATTGATGAAAAATTAGTGAAGAACACCTTCTCACTCTAGGGCACTCTCTCTCACTCTAAAATATCAGATTATGTCTCAAAAATGGCCCAAAGAGTGTATTTAACGAAATAGGGCCGGGTTTTTAAAACCCCCAAAATGGAGCTTCGGAACAAGGTATGCGATCGCATAACCGATATGCGGACCGCATATCGGTCACATAATTAATTACAAAATAGCCAAAAGAAGTGTCTATGTATGCAGTCACTATGCGGTCGCATAGTCGACCGTATAATTTCTTCCAATTGGCCTAATTAACTGCCTCACTCTGCGGCCATTAGGCAGTCCGTGGAGTGGTTTTGCGGTCGCATAATGGACCGCAGAAATGCACTTTTTCGTCAAATATTTTTCTTTACTTTGCGGTTTATTGTTCAACCCAAACAGTTGCGAAGAATTTCTACAATCCTCAAACACGTAATCCTAGTCCGGCACCATGAAACATTATTTTCTTTGCTAATTTTACTGGGGTTTACACTTAAGTACTTCAAAATTTTCCAGGGTGTTACATTCTCCCCCGCTTAGGATCATTCGTCCTCGAATGAGGGTAAAAATCTGTCATTAGCATCTTATGCAACTCAATTTGTTTCATACCACTTTCGAACACCCTTAATGCCAATTGTTCACATGATACAAAATTCATAAAAAGTAAGTCTTATAAGTTTTTTCCTAGATCACAACTTTAAATACATGGTCATTCAAATAAATAAGGATACTTTTTCTTCATTTCTTCCTTGGCCTCCCAAGTAGCCTCTTCAACCTGTTGGTTTCGCCACAACACTTTCATAGGGGCAATTACTTTATTTCTCAATTTTCGGACTTGCCGATCAATAATAGAAACCGAAATCTCTTCATAAGTCAATTTCTCATTTACCTCAATAGTATCAACTGGAACAATGAGTGTCAGATCTTTAACTACTTTATTCAACATAGACACATGAAACACCGGGTGTACTAGTGACATCTCAGGTGGTAGCTCAAGCTTGTACGCCATCTCACTGATCCTCTCAATGATTTTGTACGGTCTGACATACCTCGGACTCAATTTCCCTTTCTCACCAAATGGCATTACACCCTTCATGGCGGAAATTTCCAAGAATACCCAATCATCTTCTTTGAACTCCAAATCCCTACGACGAGCATCTGAATAGGATTTCTGACAACTTTGAGCAGTCTTCAACCGCTCCTTAATGATTTTAACTTTTTCCATAGCCTGATGCACAAGGTCTGGCACTATCAAATCTACTTCCCCAATTTTGAGCCACCCAATGGGAGATCTACATCTCCTACCATATAAAGCCTCGAACGGTGCCATTTGAATGCTAGCATGATAGCTATTGTTATATGCAAATTCTATGAGTGGTGAATGATCATCCCAGCTACCTTTGAAGTCTATAACACAAGCGTGCAATATATCCTCAAGCGTCTGAATAGTCCGCTTTGCCTGCCCGTCAGCCTGCGGGTGAAAGGTTGTACTAAGATTCACCTGAGTACCCAAACCTTGCTGAAATTTCTTTCAAATATTAGCAGTGAATTGTGCCCCCGATCAGAAATGATGGAAACCGGGGTGCCATGCAATCTCACTATTTCTTTGATATACAGCTGAGCATACTGCTCCGCTGTGTCGGTAGACTTAACCGACAAAAAGTGTGATGACTTCGTGAGTCGATCCACAATTATCCAAATTGAGTCAAACTTGCGCGAAGTGCGTGGTAACCCTACCACAAAGTCCATATTAATCATTTCCCACTTCTACATTGGAATTTCTATGTTTTGTGCCAACCTACCAGGCCTTTGTTGTTTTTCCTTCACTTGCTGACAATTAGGACATCTTGCCACAAAGTACGCCACATTCCTCTTCATATCATTCCACCAATAGACTTCCTTAAGATCATGATACATTTTTGTGGAACCTGGGTGCATGGAACACCTAGAAATGTGAGCTTCAGTCAAAATTCTTTCACGAAGACCATCCACATTTGGAACACATAGTCGCCCTTGGTACCTTAGTGTACCATCATCCATGCCAAGAGAAAAGGCCATGGTCTTATGTTTATGAATCCCCTCTTTCAATTTCGCCAACAATGAATCGTTGTATTGTTTCTTTTTGACTTCCACAACAAGCGGTGATTCAGCCCTATTTTGCACAATTACCCCTCCTTTGCTAGAGTCCGCAAGATGAACTCCCAAACAAGAAAATCGGTGAACTTCTTTGGCAAATGGCCTTTGCTATGCCTCCAAGTGTGCTAAGCTACCCATAGAGTTTCGGCTAAGAGCATCCGCCACAACATTAGCCTTCCCCGAATGGTATAAAATATCAATGTCATAATCCTTGAGTAACTCAAGCCATAATCTCTGCCTCAGATACAATTCCTTCTGTTTGAAAATATATTGAAGGCTCTTATGGTCCGTGAATATATCCATATGGACCCCATATAAATAATGACGCCAAAATTTCAATGCAAATACCACTGCTGCAAGTTCTAAATCATGTATTGGATAAATCTTTTCATGATTCTTGAGTTGCCTAGAAGAATAAGCTATCACCTTCCCATGTTGCATTAACACACACCCAAGACCGATTCTTGAAGAATCACAATATACAACCAATCAATCTATACCCTCTGGTAGAGTCAACACCGGTGCCGTAGCCAAGCTTGCTTTCAATTCCTGGAAACTCTTTTCACAAGTATCCGACCATTGGAACTTAATTGCCTTCTGCGTCAAGTTAGTCAATGGAGAGGCAAGAGTAGAAAACCCCTCCACAAACTTTTTGTAATATCCAGCTAAGCCTAAGAAACTGCGAATCTCTGTTGGAGTTGTAGGCCTCGGCCAATTCTTCACAGCTGTAATTTTCGGAGGATCAACCTTAATTTCTTCATTAGAGACAACATGACCCAAGAATATGACCGACTCGAGCCAAAATTCATATTTTGAAAACTTTGCATATAATTTGTGCTGATGCAGGGTTTGCAGAACTACCCTGAGATGGTCAGCATAGTCCTCCTGACTTCGAGAATATACAAGAATATCGTTAATGAACACTATCACAAAGGAGTCGAAGAAT
This sequence comes from Nicotiana otophora, assembly GCA_000715115.1. Classification (NCBI taxonomy): domain Eukaryota; kingdom Viridiplantae; phylum Streptophyta; class Magnoliopsida; order Solanales; family Solanaceae; genus Nicotiana; species Nicotiana otophora. Next base: position 26,556 of record AWOL01S0043941.1, on the reverse strand, counting down.
GGCTTAAAACCGCGATTTATAAGATCCATGAAGGCTGCTAGGGTATTTGTTAGCCCAAAAGAAATCACCAGAAATTCAAAATGCCCAGACCGGGTCCTAAAAGTTGTTTTCAAAATATCCCGCTCCCTGATCTTCAGGTGGTGATACCCAGATCTTAAATCAATTTTGGAGATGTACCTAGCACCTTCCAATTGGTCAAACAAGTCCTCTATCCTTGGCAGTGGGTACTTATTTTTGAATGTTACCGTATTAAGCTGCCAATAATCAATACACATTCTCAGTGACCCATCTTGCTTTCTTACAAAAAGGACCGGTGCGCCCCAAGGCGACACACACGGCCGGATAAAACCCTTTTCTAACAAATCTCTTAATTGTTCCTTTAGCTCCTTCAATTCTGCCGGTGCCATTCTGTAGGGTGGAATAGATATAGGATGTGTGTCTGGCATCACATCAATCCCAAAATCAATCTCCCTATCTATTGGGATCCCAGGGAGTTCATCCGGAAAGACTCCCGGAAATTCATTCACAACAGGCACGAACTCAAGTGTAGTTGCCTCAACATTGGTGTCCGTAACCCGGACCAAATGGTAAATACATACCTTGTTGATCATATTTGTGACTTTAAGGTAAGAAATAAACCTACCCTTCATCACTACATCATCATCCTTCCACTCAATAACTGGCTCATTTGGAAATTCGAACCTAACAGTTCTAATTCGGCAATCAAGCTTGGCAAAACATGAATAAAGCCAATCCATCCTCATTATCACATCGAAATCAACCATTCTCAATTCATTAAGATCAGCCACGGTGTTCCGACTATGCAACATGACAACACAATCTCTATAAACTAGCGCGGAAAAAATAGACTCACCAACTAGAGTAGATACAAAGAACGGCTCATAAAGCTGCTCTGGTTCTATCCCAAATTCCATAGCAACATAAGGTGTGACATATGGAAAAGTGGAATCGGGATCAATAAGAGCATATACATCATGAGATTGGACAGTCAATATACCTGTGACAATATCTGCAAAAGCCTCTGAATTCTGGTGACCCCTCATAGCATAGAAACGGTCGGATCCTCCCGAACTCTATGCTCCACCCCTAGCTGCACCACGCCCTGCGGGTGTTGGAGTACCTAGAGATGGAGGAGGTGCTGCGGATGTAGTAGCTACAGAACTGGATGGCTGCGCCATGCCCCTGCCCGCACCCTAGCAGGTTGAATGGCAATCCCTCTAAATGTGACCCCTCAATACACATCCGTAGCATATGGGTAAGTACATGTAGCATAGTCCTAGGTGCAGCTTTCCACACCTAGGGCATGGGGGCTTCCTCTGCTGCTGCAATCTACCGCCATGATGACCCTACTGATTGGATCCCCTGTTGCCCTGACTGGGCCTGAAACAGCTCCATTGCTGCTGCTGTCTAGGCCCTGATGGCAGTGCACTAGCCGAAGGATGCGCAAAGGATTGTGATGGCACTGTCGACCCTCCTCTGAATGTTGACTTGCCACCACCTAAAGAACCACCAAAGTTGCCCGTAGACCGGGCCTTATTATTACCTTTCGCTCCATTATGTTCCTTAATTTGTGGGTCTTTGTGGATTGAGCGAATGACACCATCTTTCCATAGTTCATATCAGAATTCAAGGCTACTGTAGCGGCCTCATTAATTACCAGGGGACTAAGGCCCTGTACAAATCCGCGAACTCTAGCCTCCATATTGGGCAACATGTAAATAGCATATTTAGACAGGTATGCGAATCTCATATGGTAATCTCACACACTCAGGCTACCTTGCATCAAGTTCTCAAACTCAGCAGCACAGGCTGCCTTAGTCTCGGTAGGCAAGAAACGATCAATGAAGGCATCGGCAAACTCACTCCACCTCGCCGGAGAGCTCCCTTCTTCACGGGACTCCCCCAATAGTTCAAACCAAGAATATTCCACCTCATTCAGGCGGTAGGAGGGCAATTCCACTGCCTCTATTTTAGTAGCACGCATAACTCTAAGAATCTTGTGCAGCTCATCAATGAAATCCTGGGGATCTTCCTTTAGGTTAGTACCCGTGAACACTGGAATATCCAACTGGAGAAACCTGTTCACCCTGGAACTAGTAGAATCCCCTGGCTGACTAGAAGAAGTGGGTGCAACATTTGACCTCTGGGTCTGGGAAATCACTATTTGAGCCAACATCTGTATGGCTCCCCTAGGATCAACATCAGAAACACCAGTAGGTATATCAGTTAGAGGAACTATTGCACCTTCAGTAGTTGTAGGGACAGGTGTGGTCTGATCAGTTGTAGTAGAGTCAAGCAGTGTAGTAACTGGAGGAATATTCTCACTCCTCGGGTGCTTACCCGCATCATCAATTATACGATCAACTGTCACTCCTGGGGTGACATTGGCTCTTTGGCCAATTCTTGCCTTCTTCTTAGGTGCCATGTACTAAAAATTAGAGAAACTCAGGAGTAAAAGGAGGAACAATCTTACAACAAGCTTTATCGTAGGATCAAGAACATGAAAGAAGTGTATTATTCCTAAATGCCCATGTAGCATCCTAATTATAGATGTGGCCGACAACACACCGATAATAAGGACTCTACTAGACACGGCTCTGAGACATCCTAGGACACTTTAAAACATTAATATGTATAACTAAACATCCTCTCAATAGAATGACAAATAATACAAATGCGATTATCATAATATCAATGAAAGCCTTAATCAACACCAAACCTCAATTTAGGATCAAGCCAATGTTCAAATTAATTTCCATATCTCATATTGGGAGATTTTTAGTATCGATATACCATTGTCCACAATACTAGTACCATTATTTACCATACCAATACAACTATTCACAATACCATTATTCACAAAACCAATACCACCGTACTCTTAGCACGGAGTCCGATCACGACCCGATCAGCTAGGCTATCTTAGTAGAGACATCAACCACAATTTCTCTCACTATCAATACCACCGTCTTTAACATAGAGTCTGATCACGACCCGATCAGCTAGGCTATCCATTAGGGACATCGACCACAATCACAATTTCAATTACAATTTCCAACACAATCACCACCATGTGTGCGTCATGGTGTCGGACCATGACCCGATGAGCTAGGCTGTCTTATTTGAGACATCAACTTTTTTATACCAATCATCGCATTTCATATTACTTTCACATCTTTTCATTTCATTGGCACTAATGGCCATAATTATGAGATCATTCTTCGCACGTTGGCCACATTCAGTATTTCATGCTCACCTTATCAATTTCAAATATCATTATCATCATCAACAACAAATACAACTCAAATCAAGGTGTGTAGTACACATGTGAGCAATTTAGAGTCTAAGGCACATAGAGATATTTCACAAAATTTGGCATAATAGCCTTCATTTGAACTTGACTTAAAGTCAAAACATTATTAATGCACAACCAGTATTTTAACACATCCTCAATTGGTAACATGACATGAATAAAGCATTTAGGATGCTTGTTGAACATAGATCTTTCAACCCAATCTTACTCGGAATGGCCAGTCTCATAATGAATCACTCGGGACTTACATAATTTACATGAATATCGTGGGATTCAATTCTAAGAGAAGAGTTTAGCCAACATACCTCACTTGAGCTTCCTTAAACTCTAAATATTCTGGAATTCTTTGCAACTTCAATCTATTGTAGAAATATAACAAATCGAATGAAAATTAGGAAGATGATCATGGTTCGAGCTCATTTGAGCATTGTATCAAACACTAAGTGTGCATTAAGGTTCCAAGGTCCTTTTATGGAGAAAGCCATCATCCCACAACCCAATATTTATCATTTTTAGCTAAACAATCTTCCTATATCCTTTTATAACACATGCATGTAAAATAAACATCTCTCATGCCCAAAAGTTATTTTGCTAGTTACCCATTTTTAGAAAATTGTGAAATTAAGGTTTAGGGTGTAGAATCTTACCTCTAGGATGAAGACCTAGTGAGCTTCCCTTCTTAATCTTCCAAAACATGAGCAAGAATTGAAGAAAAATTATTGAAGAACTCCTTGTAACTCTAGGGCACTCTCTCTCACTCTACAATATCAGATTATGTCTCAAAAATAGCCCAAAGAGTGTATTTAACGAAATATGATCGCGTTTTAAAAACCCCAAAAAATGAAGCTCTGGAACAAGGTATGTGATCGCATAATCGATATGCGGACCGCATATCGGTTGCATAATTGGTTACAAAATAGCCAAAAGAAGTGTTTGTGTATGCGGTCACTATGCGGTCGCATAATGCACTGCATAACAGTTATGCTGTCGTATAGTCGACCGCATAATTGCTTCTAATTGGCCCAATTAACTGCCCCACTCTGCGGCCATTATGCGGTCCGTAGAGTGGTTCTGCGGTCGCATAATGGACCGTAGAAAGGCACTTTTCCGCAAACGATTTTCCTTTACTTTCCGACACCATGCAATATTATTTTCTTTTCTAATTTTATCTGGCTTTATACTTTAGTACTAAGAAATTATCCGGGGTGTTACAATTTTTCCTACTCTTTAAGTGACATGACTTAGCTGTTTGGGATACTTAAGTGATCTGTTGGTTTTCGTTTCCTCTATATGCACCTGTGATTGATTTATTTGAGCACACCTGAACATGTTAAAATACTTACAGTGTATCATATACTTGTGTTTGGATTATGGCTACAAGGGTGTAATTGGTTGTCTTATACTCATGATGACAATCTGTATAGTTGTTGTGAGAAATTGTACATATCCTTGTGTTATTGTTACTGTTGTATTGAAACTTACAATGAGTGGCTCGTTAGCTCTTAAAATGATAGGGAGGAGTAAGTATGTATGTTTAAGGGTATTTATGAGTAAAGTTTAGTTTGTGGTTAAGATACTCTCCCTAACACAAGCACTGCTCGGGGTTCTTAACACCCTTGTGAACTTTGAAGTGCCAGGGATCCAAAGTGTGCCTTGGACATGAATTGAATTTTACCCTAATCCCATAATTATTGGCTTTTTCTAATCTCTTTATGGTTAGTGTTAAATGAAAAAAAAGGCTTCATTCTAAATTTCTTTACTCTGTTTGACTTTACAATAGTTTTGTTTGCATTCTTAATTATTAGTGCATGTCACAGTTCTGTCTTGGGCGTTAAATTGTTATTATTTGTATATAAGTTTGATATTGGACGATATATCTAATGTCTTTCTTTTCATTTTTGCACATGTGGCTGAACTGGTACTGCTGAGTTCTCAAGAACTCAGGCCAAGTTCTAGCTTGAATCTGGAGTCATTGATGTTGATGTCGTTTGATCGCTGTCCGCTGGGCCTAACTTCCTTCTGGCCCAAAATATGAGTCCATTCCCTCTCTTTATTGCTTTATATAATATGTAGTTATTGTTATGTATATGACACTAACGATATTTGAGTGGATGTTTTCTTTTACCTCTGTTTGAATTGCTTTAGAAAAACCTAGGCAAGCTAAAACCATAGGTAACTAAAGAGGATTGTTATCCCTTATATTAGTTGAATAACTTCAACATGTTTAAATTACTTCTGCTATATAATGTTTCAATTTTCATACTAACAATTTACATAGAATTTTAAAGTTCAAAATAGATTTTGAAAAGTCGACAACTCTCTTTATTTAAAAGCCTGAATTAGGTAACCAATTTCAAAATCGAGATTTCTACAAATGAAATGAGACACCAATGTAATCAAGGAATGCTTTCAACAATTCTCCTCCTAAACGTGGTATAAGATTCTAAAAATCAGTCTCCAAGGTATATCTAAACCTGATTCCTTTATAACGTTCATTTCACCAAGATTACATAAATAACCATTTTATTTCAGAAGAAAGATACTTTAAACTTAACCCAAATTTTCAAAGTTAGCAACTATCAGTATTATAAACACATTTCCAGGACTTTTTCAATTACATGGACATCTTAAATGGTTTTCTTTTATAGAAAACCTATACTCTCTTTTAAAAGTATATATATACTACCCCTTTAAAAAATAATAAGTTTTGAAACCTGACATAAGATAAGCCATACACCTTTAAGCACCAGTTAAGTAGAATATAGACATTTAATTTCCCAAACCTAGTCTAAGTCCCATGGAGCTACCTTAGATAGATTCTAATGTGTGCCTAACATCTTCCTCTTAGACGAACAAGGACCCTTATCCAAATCTCAATGGTTAGCAGACTAATAGGATAATTATTTAATAATTGAATAGGTGCCCTAGTATACCTTTAAATATTAGGTGGCTACTCTCTTTTATCATAAACAGGGAAACCACTAGTTGAATCTTTTTTTGACTCATGAAAAATAAGGTGCAACACACCTATATGTTCAAACTCATCAACCGATACAGTAATTAAGCCAAAAACCTAGTTGACTTCTCACAACTTTGCATAGACGGTCCAAGGTAAAATGGACGATCACGTGACTCTAGAGGGATGGATTTAATCCATGCATAATAGGAACATGATTTCACGCGTATAAAAAGAACATGAAATAATCATGCCCCAATTGATACCTCAACATGTAATGATATGCTCAAATTGATACCTTAACAGGAACATGTAATGGCATGCCAAAAATGATATCTCAACATGAATATATAATGACATGCCCAAACTAATACTTCAACAGGAACATGTAATAGCATACCCAAGTTGATACTTCAACAGGAACATGAATACATACACCTAACAACTCAAGGTACAAAATGAGGCTATTTATACAAAGATCGAAATTTATGGCATACCCACCTCAGCACTCGCGGCAAAAGCCAAAGGCAAGTATGTGCAATTCTGCTGCAATAGCTGGTTTTTTCCTGAAAAACCTCTTTGAGCCCCCTAAAACATAGTTGAGCTTCTGGGACCCCTTTAAGCTATCCCAACAAGTCTTAATACCGTATATGGACTTATCCAAAGAGTAATGATCCGACCAATCATTTTGAGCATTTGCACTCAGTTCGGTGGTTTGAGGTCATGAGTATCTTCATATAGTGTATTATGGCTTGCGTGTATGGTCCGTTTTGGTTTTCGAGTGGTTCGAAATTGATTTGAAAAAATAATTCTCAACTAGAAAGCTTTAAGTTGAAAGAGTTGACCAAGTTTGAATTTTATGTATTTGTCCTTGGATTGGTATTTTAATGGTTTCATTAAGTCCGTATGGTGATTTTGAACTTGGACGTATACCCAGATTTGCATTTGGATGTCTCTAGAAAGTTTCGGTACTATTTAGCGCAAGTTGGCAATTTGAAGGTTTGGAAAGTTTATAGGTTTGACCGGGAGTTGATTTTGATATTGGGTTCGGATTTTTGTTTCGGAAATTTGAATATGTTAGATTTCTCATTTGGGACATATGTGCAAAGTTTGGTTAAATTCCATATTGGTTAGGCTTGAATTGGACGCTTGGTCGAAGTTTGAATTTTATGAACTTAAGACATTGATCTTAATTGACGATTCTTGGTTTTGATGTTATTATGTATGATTTTAGGCCTCGATTAGGTTCATGTTATATTTTGGGACTTGTTAGTATATTCAGACAAGGTTCCGAGGGGCTCGGGTGAGTTTTGGGGTGGTTTTGGATAATTTCTAGGCCATTTTTAGTTCCCGTTTTTGGCTATAGGGGTGTGAATCGTGATCGTAGGGTAATGTCTATGATCGCGAAGGGTAACAATTATGCTCTAAATTTTTTGAATGAAGATCGCGATTTTGGTGACCACGATCGCGAATAAGGACGACTGTAAGTGCATTAAACATCAAATTTCGGGATTTTGAATTAATTGTTTTTTACTTTTTGAGTTCTTAGAGCACAAGTAAGGCGGATTTGGAGGAGATAAATACCCAAATAATGAGGGTAAGCAATTTTATCACTGTTTTGATAATATATTTTGTTTCTCCATAGATTATTACACCTAAATCAAGGATTTGAAGAGAAAAAACTAGAGTTTGTTTTTACTTGAACTTAAGATAATGAATTTTGGGGTTTTGAACATGAAATTGAGGTCGGATTTTGATGAAACTTATATGGTTAGATTCATATTGGAATGGGTCGTCGGGTTTGGAGGTGCGAGCCCGGGTTGATTTTGAGTATTTGATTAAATATTCGACCTTTATTGTTTCTGTTTGTTACCTATGGTATTATTTTATGTTTTTAGTTGCTTTTTTCAGTTTAGAGTCATTCGGGGATTGCTTCATGCGGGATGGAATTTCTAGAGTATTGTTTAGCTTGCTCGATATATGATTTGGCTTGTCCGAGGCAAGTAACATATCTAAACTTGGATTTGAGGGTATTTAACCCTAGGTACTATGTTATATGTGAGATATTGGGGTGACGTACGCTCTAGGTAATGGGCGTGTGTGTGTGCACCAGAATGTTTGTCATTAGAGATGGATTTTAGGCTATTATGCAATTGTTATGCTATCATGCCTTATTATATATGTATTTTCTAGACTTGTATGTTCATTTAAGTTCTGATTCATTTTAGAAACCATGTCTAAGATATGTGCTACTTTTTTGAGACTTGATATGGCTATTCTTGCCGTTTCTGAGATATTTGCCTTAATTGTACACATACTTCCAGTTATGATGCTATATCCGTATATGATACCTCTATCAATACTTTCTTATTAGATTCCTCACATGTTATTGATGCCTCCTATGTATAACGCTGTTGAATTGAGTATTGTGAGATGTGTTTATTTGAGACTTGAATGGTTAATGACTGAGTTTGGGCCATAGAGACGATTTGGTATGGATATTAAGGTGACGCATAAACCGGTCTCATATTGGGCTAAGTGTTATTGATTTGGGGCGACGCATGCACCAGGTCCCACTTTTTAGGCTAAGTGATTATGATTAGCACTTGGACAGGATCCACCCCTCCAGAGTCTAATATGCCAGCAGTGGGTGCAGGAAAATGTTTTATATACGTGCTTTGATGAAGGTATTTATTCCAGGTACCCATACAGTGCTAAGCATTGATATGTGTGATGGTTAGGGCCTTGTTCCAGTCACCGTGTGTGTGATAAGTGTCGTTATTCTTGATGGTTTCATTGTGATGATATTGAGTTGACATGAGTATTTGACATGTAGGCGTCGAGATGCATTTTTCTCATGCTAGATGGTAATATAACAGTTAATGATGTGACATATATATTTGACATATAGGCATAGAGATGCATTTTCCTCATGTTAGACGGTATATGATGGTTGATGACTTTACATGTATATTGACATGCAGGCGTAGAGATGTATTTTCCTCAAGCTAGACAGTATATCATAATTGATGACTTGAAATATATATTGACATGTTGGCTTAGAGATGTACTATCCTTATGATAATTAGTAAACGCAAATTCTTATCTGGTGCTATGAATTGGTAAATATAGTTCTTTTGATAAACTCATGTTTAGGTGATTTCGGTGAAAGATTTAGGCTTTAACTATTATACTTATAAAGCATGTCTAAATTCCCGTATTTGTGAACGAGCTGAGCATATATATTTTGAGCTATTTACCTTTATTGTCCTCATTATATTATTATGAGTTGTTATTGGCTATTGATGTTGGACTCCTACTATCTTCCGAGCTCATCACTGCTTTCAACCTGAGGTTAGGTTTGTTACTTATTGAGTACATGGTCTCGGTTTTACTCATACTATACTTTTGCATCTTGCGTGTAGATCTCGGAGTTGATGTTGCTGTGTATGGCAGGAACTGGTTTTGAAGATGTACCCGCTTTCCATATACCGATGCCACTTGTCCTTGGTAGCTTTAGCTTTGCCAATCTATTTATGTATATTTGGAATAGATGATGTATTTGTTTCGTATTAGCTTTGTAAATTCTAAGTCTTAGAAGCTCATGATTTGTATTATGAATCCTTGAAAATTTTGTATGGAAGTTCGGTTATTTTATTCATGGATCCCTATTATTCTTATCTGAGTTGTGTTGACTGTTATTTGTCTTACCTAGCGGGTTCGGTTAGGTTCCATCACGACTAGTCGATTTTGGGTCGTGACAAGTTGGTATTGGAGCTCTAGGTTCATAGGTTCTATGAGTCATGAGCAAGTGTCTAGTAGAGTCTAGCGGATCACTATGATGATGTCAGTACCTATCTTCAATAGGCTACATCTAATCTAGGATAACCTTCCCATCTTTCTTTCCTTATTGTGCGGTATTGGTTCAGCTTGAAGCATATCCCTTTGAATTCCTTCCACCCAGTCGTATGTTATTTGAGTGCTCGGTATCAGTTGTGCATCGACAGCTTGTGATTCCATGGATGAGGTGTGATATATGCTTTCTGTGTTTTGGTGATGGGCCAGTCTGGAAGACTCGAGGCCAGGTTTCGCCGCAACTTGGGCTCGGTAGCATTAGTTGTGTAAGAATGTTCTATTGGACTTATATGTCTGGTAGTGTCCCTATGAGTGGGATTTATGGCTCGGTGAGTGGTAGGATGGCTATATGAATGATGTGACTGTGTGAAGTGTTCAGATGACTTGGATGTGACGAGCAGAATTTTCTTGGGATGTGCAAAGGACTATTGGTTGTTTGATTTCTCTCTTGTTGTGTGGTACAATCCTGAGTTACGAGTGTGTTAGGTATCTTTCAGTTGTTCGTTTGTGGAATGAAGTATATTCTTATGTCTTATTGACGATTTCCGACTCGGGAAGATTTAGTGATTGCACAGTGGTTGCGACCAAGATGAGTTCATAGAGAGATGTCAGTTTGAGGCTGAGTACGTGGGTTATCACCTGCGGGATAGTCCACAGTTATGTGATTCTTATGATGATTTTGTGGAGAGTTTCTTTGTACCAGTGGATTACATGTGTTGCAATTTGATTTTGGATCACTTGAGGAAGTTGGCTTGACTATCACGAGGATGAATATGATTTTAGTTAATGATTTGAGGTATTTTTATGATCAGTGCTACATGAGTTCATGAAGAATTTGGCTGAATTACAGTGCGAGATTGTGGCCATTATGGAGTAAGGTTATTGTGGGATATCGAATGTTATGTTCTATGGCTTTGAGCCAAGTGGGGGAGCCTGTTATCGATGATCTGATTGTATGGTCATTGTCTGAGGTATACCTATGGATCAGTTATGACTTGAAGAGGTTGGTTTTGAGAATGACTTGAGCAAGGGGTTTGATGGATGCATGATGTGCTATACTTTGTGGGCATATTGGAAATCTTGGAATGGTTTATGTTTGTTATTCGTGATGGATGTAATGTGCTAAGAAAAAGGAGTCACTCGGTTGCTTAGAGATATGGATTACTTCTTTGGGTGTTGGTATGCTAATGGAGCACAGGTTGTTCGGCTCGTTTGAGTAGTGAAATTGAGATTAGAGTAGAGTGGATGACTTTCGGGAAGGTTCTAATAGTTTCATGACGCATATGTGGCATTTGAGTAATTTTTGGATTTGAAAAGGCTAAGATCTGAGATTCGCATTGAATAGTGCTGAGACCTGCAGTATATATATATATCATTAGAGGTTCTACATTTCAGTATCAGAGAGGTTAAGGAAACAACTTCAGATTCATGGAGGGCCTCATCAAAGTGGGTATCTCGGTTGTGGTACTTTTGGATTTTTGAAGAGTGAATACACCGTCTTATGGGCTTTAGGGTGACGTGGATTCATGATTGAATCTCTTGTGGTGAGCGTTAGCTTTAGGGTCGTAATGTACTAGCAACGAGTAGATTTAACTTTAAGGCAATTAGGAAGGAACTCGGAGAAATAGGATAGCTTAGTAATAGATTGGATCAACATAATAATAGAAATGATCGGTTCTTTTGGTTCTTTGATGTGGTAAGGCTTTACCGGTGTGATGTGGCAATACTCTTGGGTTTATCAACCTACGTGACTTGGCTGATTTATGAGGAATTCAGTTCTGATGGCTTGGTTATGTGTACATAGTCTAGAGGATTTCTCGATTGTGTTGACCACAGCTTTGGGATGGATATTTTCTTCTATCAAGGGGAGTTTGTTGTGCGTTGTAGTTTTCTCCTGCATGGGATTAAGTGAAAGATTTCTGGCTGATTGAGTATATATTCCGCTTGCGACTCAGAGTTGTTAATAGGGTTCTTGTATTTTTTGTATGATGGCATGATAGAGGTGGTGCGTCATGTGAGATTGAGATTTGCATTTACAAGCTCGCGATTCAATTTCTGAGGGAAGGTCATGAGTTCTAGACAACATGGACGATTTTTGATGTTTAGAAGAATGCTGGCACAATTTTGATATCGCTTATGGAGAGTGTGTAGTTCCGGAAGGCACATTATATCTTGACTTGCGGATGCTTGACTGGTACTATGGTAATCACCTAGTTTCTCGACTAGTGATGTTTAGAGTTTGCTATGTGGCACGAACAAATTATGCATATAGTTTTCATGAGGTGATTGTGTATGAGGGACATGTGAGGCATTCGAGTGGTGGAGTTGGGATCGGCCATGGAGATTCTTGTATTCTAGGGATTTGAAGACTATGAGGGTTCTTAGAGGAAGATGGTTCCTTGGTTGCAGACAGTGAAGGTATGTTAAGAGGTTGATGGCTGAGTGTATGTATAGTGGATTGGTTATATTCGAACTTTATCTATATATTTTGGTACGATTGGAATTGATTTGGAGGCCACTGGTAGTCCTATTGAGGATGTGTATTCTACATTGGATCAGATTTGTTTATTTTGCATAGCTATTGTTGAAGGGTGTGTCATCGGTTAGAGTTTATCTTATTCGTCTTCTAATATATTCCATGTGTTACTCTTTTATGCTATGATGGGCTGTGAGACTGTTGACTATTTATGCACATGATGCGGATCTTTTTTGACCTTGTAGCGGAATTCGAGGGAGATGGTTTTTCGGGTGTTGAATGGGTGATTGCGCCTTGGTTATGGTCTTCCTATTTGTACAATATTGTGTTATTCGTTTCTCCATGGTTATAGTCATACACTTCATGCGTTCGTTGTCGATATGCTTATGGTTGTAGATTGCGAGCATCATGGCTCGTGGTATTCCATGTGGACAGGTATTTTGATTGGGGTCATGCATCACAACGGAGTTATGTTGGGATATGATCATTCATGCGTATTTTGTGTATTTTGTTTCTACTATCTGAGATATGTGCATAACACTGTGCTTTTGTGGTGGTATCTGTTGAGCTTGCGGGATGGTGCTCTCATTTGGTGTTTCTTTCACTATTGGTTACATCCAAGTTGTTGCTTGTTTAGTGCATAGAATTCAAGGTATGTGGCACTAGGTAGTATTGATGTAGCATGTCGGTAGAGCAGCATGTACTGGGTTAGATGAGGTTATTGGACCTGGAATGAGCACTATTGGATTTGATTAAGGTATGTTTGGAAGAGTCACGCTATTAGTCAGCTCAAAATTTGGCTATGGTTCTTGCTTGGCGAGAAAGCCCCACGACTTGTTGATTTGATGAGCGGTTATGAGTAGATACATGTTTCTTTCATCATTGGAAGTGTACAAAGGTCTAGAACTAGGATTTAATTGATAAGAGGTTCCTTACCAGTACCCGATGTGTTATTGAGCAGCTACTGCAATCGGAAGTTATTGCTTTGAGTATCTTAGAAATGTGGTATATCATGTGATTACATCTTGGGTTATAGTTGTGTCTTGATTCGGCTTGTTCAGACTTATACAGTGTATAGATGTGATAATCGGGTCTTGTGATGGATTCCGAATATTGGAGATTTGATTCTAGGGTTTATAGGCTAAGGTTGAAGTAAGGATTTTTAGTTAGGTTATGTTGTTAAACATATATGGATTGTGGTGATGCGGTATCACCCATGGGTATATGTATCATGATTTCATACAATGATTTGATAGCTTTGGAACGATTCTCGGCACATTCGAGGACGAACATATGTTTAAGTGGGCGAGAATGTAATGATCCGACCAGTCGTTTTGAGCATTTACATTCAGTTCGGTGGTTTGAGGTCATGAATAGCTTCATATGGTTTATTACGGCTTGTGTGTATGGTCGCTTTGGTTTTCGAGTGGTTAGGAATTGATTTAGAAAAATGATTCTCAAGTATAAAGCTTTAATTAAGAAGAGTTGACCAAGTTTGACTTTTCTATATTTGACATATGATCAGAAGTTTTGATGGTTCTGTAAGGTCTGGATGGTGATTTTGAACTTGGACGTATGTCGGAATTTGCATTTGGATGTTTCTAGAAGGTTTCGGCACTATTTGGCGAAAGTTGGCAATTTGAAGGTTTGGAAATTTCATAGGTTTGACCGGGCGTTGATTTCGATGTTATTGGGTTCGGAATGTTGTTACAGAAGTTGGAATATGTTTGTTTTGTTATTTGGAACTTGCGTGCAAGTTTTGTTGAATTCCGGATTGGTTAGGCTTGAATCGGACCTTTGGTTCGAAGTTTGAAGTTTATGAACTTAAGATATTGATCTTAATTGACGATTCATGGTTTTTATGTTATTATGTATGCTTTGAGGCCTCAAGTAGGTTCGTGTTATATTTAGGGACTTGTTGGTTTGTTCGAAAGGGGTCATGAGGGGCTCGGGTGAGTTTCGAGATGGTTTCAGACCATTTTTATGCCCTTTTCAATTGCTGATTTTTGGCTACAGAGGTGTGAAATGCGATGGCAAATAAGGACGACTATCATTGCATTAAAACAGCAAATTTCGGGACTTTTGATTTCATTTTCTTCACTTTTTGAGTTCTTGGAGTACAAGTAAGGCGATTTTGGAGGAGATTAAAACCCAAATCATGAGGGTAGGTAATTTTAGCTTTGTTTTGATTATATATTTTGTTTTTCCATAAATCATTACACATAAATCAAGGATTTAAAAAGAAGAAATTGGGGTTTTGTGACTTGAACTTAAGAGAATGAATTTTGGGGTTTTGAACATGAAATTGAGGTCAGATTTGGATGAAACGTAAATGGTTAGACTCGTATTGGAATGGGTTGTCGGAATGTTTGTGTTTTCTCGGGTTTTGAGGTGCGGGCCTGGATTTACTTTAAGTATTTAAATAAAGATTCGACCTTTATAGTTTATGTTTGTTTCCTATGGCATTATTTGATAGTTTTAGTTGGTTTTGGCTAGTTTCGAGTCGTTCGGGGATTTATTCATGCGGGATGGCATTTTCAAAGTATTGTTTAGCTTGCTCGATATATGATTTGTCTTGTTCGAGGCAAGTAACATATCTAAACTTGGATTTGAGGGTATTTAACCCTAGGTACTATGTTATATGTGAGATATTGGGGTGACGTTCTCTCTAGGTAACGGACGTGTGTGCGTGCACCAGAATGTTAATGATTAAAGGTGGCTTTTAGGCTATTATGGGATTGTTATGCTATCATAACTTATAATATGATTTTCTAGACATGTATGATCATTTGAGTTCTGACTCATTTTAGAAACCATCTCTAAGGTATGTGCTACTTGTTTGAGACTTGAGAGAGCTATTCTTGCCTTTTCTTTGCTATTTGCCTTAATTGTACACATACTCTCAGTCATGATGCTATATTCGTGCATGATACCTTTGTCTCAATATTTTGTTATTTTATTCCCCAAATATTATTGATGCCTCGTATGTGTACCACTATTGAAATGAGTATTGTGATATGTGTTTATCTAAGACTAGAATGGTTAATGACTAACTTTAATCCATATAGCTGATTTGGTATGGATTTTGAGGCCACGCGTACGCCAGGATCATATTGGGCTAAGTGTTATTGATTTGGGGCAACGCGTGCACCAGACCCCACTATTTGGACTAAGTGATTATGATTAGCGCTTGGGCAGGATTCGCCCCTCTGGAGTCTGACATGCCAGCAGTGGACGTAGGCATAATGTTTTATATATGTTCTTTGATAAGGGAATTTATGCCAGGTACCCGTACAGTGCTAAGTTTTGATGTGTGTGATGGTTAGGGCCTTGTGTCAGGCATCGTGAGCGTGCTAAGTGTGGTTATACTTGACGGTTTCATTGTGATAATATTGAGGTGATATGAATATTTGTCATGTAGGCATAGAGATGCATTTTCTTCCTGTTGGACGGTAATATAACATTTGATGATGTGACATGTATATTTGACGTAGAGGCATAGAGATGTATATTCCTCATGCTAGACGGTATATGATGATCGATGACTTGACATGTATATTGACATGCAGGCATAGAGATACATTTTTCTCATGCTATACGATATATAATAATTGATGACTTGATATGTATATTGACATGTAGGCATAGAGCTGTACTTTTCTAATGCTAATTGGTAAACAAAAATTCTTATATGTTGTTATGAATTGGTAAATATAGTTCTTTTGATAAACTCATGTTTAGATAATTTTGGTGAAAGATTTGGGCTTCAACTATTATACTTGTAAAGTATGTCTAAATTCCCACATCTGTGAATGAGCTCAGCATATATATATTTTGAGTTATTTACCTTTACTGTCCTTATTATAATATTATGAGTTATTATTGGCTATTGATGTTGGACTCCGACTATCTTCCGATCTCGTCACTACATTCAACCTGAAGTTAGGTTTGTTACTTATTGAGTACATGGTGTTGGATGTACTCATACTACACTTCTGCACCTTGCGTGTAGATCTCAGAGCTGATGTTGTTGTGTTTGGCGGGAACATGCATTAAAGATGTACCTGTGTAAGGCCACACAAAATTTCACCTAGAACCCGGGGTTTCGTGATGCCAAGTTGGACTTATATGTTGATCATCCGTGGTACGGACGTTTTGGATTGAACAGTGTGTTGGGGAGTTAAAACAATTTTTGCAGAGTAGGGAATTTCTACGGTTCACTATGCGACCGTAGAATCATTATGCAGGCCACAGATCGGCCGCAGAGTGTAATAGATAATGGCCAATTTTGGAGAGTCATTTTGCAGTCTAATATGCGGCCACATAATGTTTTCACGGGCTGCACAATCCATCGCAGATTAAGCATGAAGATTTTCAGAGGGGAGTTCTGCGTCGTATTATGCGACCGTAAACCTTCCGCAGACCTGACCCGAACAGCCCAGTTCCTGACATCACTTTTGCGGCCCATTTTCTAGACCGCATACCCATTCTGCAGTCCATCTGCGATCGCAGAGCTGTGTTCGGAGGGTCCATTTTTAGGTTTTTATTACCCGACCCTTTTTCGATATATAAGCGTTAAGGGCCATTTGTAAAGTAAAAATCTGATTTTTTGAGAGTGAAGAAGTGCTCTAGAGTGATAGGGGGTTCCTAAACTAATTGTTCATCAATTCTTGCTCAAGGCTTGGAGAATTAAAAAGGAAAACTTACTAGGTCTTCATTCTAGAGGTAAGATTCTACTCCCTAGCCCTCAATTTCGGGATTTAACTGAAAATAGGTAATGAGAAAAGTAATTCTTGGGTGTGTGAGTTGGTCATTATGCATGCATATACTATCAAGGTTTGTGGGAAGATTGTTGAGTTCATTTGGGTAGACTTTGGGTAGTAGGATGAAGGAATCCACCATATGAGGACCTTGAAATTATAATGCCCACCTAATGTTTGATAAAATACTCCAATGAGCTGGAACCACGAACTCCTTGCTAATTTGTGTTCAATTTTGTTATATTTTCAAATATATCAAAGTGACTAAGGTTTCCGAATCATTGTAGTAATTTAAGGATGATCAAGGCGAGGTATGCTGGCTAAACCTCTCTCTTAGAATTGAATCCCATGATACCCTTGTAAGCCCCGAGTTGATCGTTACAAATTTGACTATTCCTAATTCTTTTATCTTATTGTGTCATCCTTCGGGAATGTGATATAAGTATAGGTTGTGTGTTAATATATTATGACTTCAAAACGTGACTCTAATGAAAGCTATCATGTCGCATTGTGTAAGAAATCTCATTGTACCTAAGACCGTTATTTGCCCACATGTGTAATTAAAGTCTTGAATATAAATGCCTTATTGTGGATAATCCTTGATGGTGTTTGAAAGCAAAAGAAGTGAGCATGAAATATGAAACACGGCCAATGTGCCGAGAATGATATTATAATAGAGGCCACTAGTGCCAATGAAATGAAGAGAAGTGTAAAAGACATTGAAATGAGCAACTCTTTAAATAATAAATGCCTTGGGAGTATCGTTTAGTCACTGAGGAAGGGTAGTTTGAAATGACCTAACCCCGAAACTACACATACCAGTGTAGGAGTAAGTGAGGGTTAAAATCTTCATGTGAGATGGTGAGTGTTTTCCCCGAATATGGGATGAGATTGATGTGTTGAGATAATTCAGCCTTAAATGGTATGAGATGATTTCTAGCAGAATGTGAGGTGACATTGACCCACATGGAATTGTGGTGAAATGGCTTAGCCGGTCACGCTGAGATCGGACGCCATGTCGCGCACATGGTGGTATTGTGAGTAGACGTCTTGGGGTGAGACGGCTTAGCCGATCGGGCTGAGATCGGACTCCGTGCTAAAAGCACGATGGTGTATCGGTTCTAAGGATCTCGCCACTTAAAATATTGAACTTGCTTGAAATCTATTTTTTTCTCCTAACTTGGTACTTTAATATTGATGAGGCTCTCATTGATTTCATGTTTCTTTATCATTGTATTGTTACTCGTTCTATTGAAGGGGTGTTTAGTTTTCATACTAGTACTATTTCATATGTACTAACATCTTTTTTGCCAGGGGCGCTGCATCTTAAATGGATGCTGGTAGTTCCACAGTGGGCGGCATTGAGCAGTGATAGCAGTACACCCTCTCCTCAGCTGACTTGGTGAGCCCACTTCATTTAGGGGTCCTGTATCGTTTGTTCTCTGTACATAGCATTTTGAGGTATAGTAGGGGCCTTGTCGCCGGCACTGTCATAACACTCTTTGGTTTTTGTTGGAGGCTTCATGACATGGTATGGGTTGTATATTAGTGTTGGGAAAGTCAAACTAAAAATGTTGTACTTGTATCACATGTTTCACTTCAAACTATGAATGTGTAATATAATTTTAGACTTATAAATAGAGTAACCAATGGTAATGAAATGGGGTTGTTCGCGTGACCTTCTTATTGTCTAATTAATGAAATGTATCTTCTCTTTATTCTTGTGTGAGTCGATTAGACGACATTATGCAGACTTTCTTGACGGGGTATCTCGGTTGAGCACCGATCGTGCTCCCCGTGGTCGGGGCGTGACAAGCTACTTTCCAAATACCTCTTTCACGTGTCCTTTGCAGCTTTAGCTTTGCTAATCTATTTATGTATAATTCGAACAGATGATGTATTTATTTTATATCAGTTTTGTAAATTCTAAGTCTTAGAAGCTCATGATTTGTACTACTAATCCTTGGAAAATTTGTATGGAAGTTTAGTTATTTTATTCATTGACCCCTATTATTCTTATCTAAGTTGTATTGAGTGTTATTTGGCTTATCTAGCGAGTAGGGTTAGGTTCCATCATGGCTAGTGGATTTTGCATCGTGATACAAAGACTCGAAACATGAAGCAAAATGCTACAAATTAAAACAACAACTCAAGACAAACTAAAGAATTCTTAAAGTATTAATTTTCGTGCATGGTTCCTAAATTCTCCTGAGCAAAAATGTGTGAGATGGAGGACTAAGTCATAAAAATGGCTGGGACATGCGATTGGGAGAAGACAAGTGCGATACTGCCTCGCGAGCTTGTTAATGGCCTCTCCGACCGCCAACCAGCCTCCTTCAACGGCTGGTTTGCCTTCCCAAATTTCCCCCACTGTTCCTAACACCGCTACAAACCTTCCCAAGCCCTTAGATTACTCCAACATCCTAAAACCAGTTATGTTGAACACTCTAGTCATTGCAAACCCTAGTTCCAGCAGCACTGTTGATTCAATCCCCCAAGATGAGCAACTTTCTTGCATGGAAAGTCGTTGGTGTGAAGTTTACAGAGGCAGAAGTTGAGCGCATGAACGTGATTGAAGGATTGCAGTATGCGATCGTGTGCAAGTTTTCTTATAGATGGCCTGAGCTTCTAGAATTACGTAGGATTGTCCCTGCTCAATGTGGGATTAAAGGTGAATGTAACATTGGCTTTCTTAGGGACATGCTTGTCTTCATCAGATTGACTCTTTGGAAAGATTTAATAAATTTTACATCCAAAAGTGTGTATTATGTCAAAGACAAAGCTGGGTATGAATATTAGTTGAGGACATTAATTTATGATGCAAAATTCAAGGCCGGAGAAGAAACACCAAAGGTAATGGCGTGGATTTCATTCCCAAATTTGTTACCTCCCTTTTTTTGTCAAGGAGTACCTATTCTCTTTGGCTTCAGCTGTGGGAAAACCTCTGCATCTTGACATGGAAAGTATTAACAAAACAAGATCTAGCTGCGCGCGAGTGAAAGTTCTTGTTGATCTTCTAGCAGATTTACCAAAGAAAGTGCGTACGGACATTGAGAATGAAGCCACTGGTGAAATTCGTACTGAATATGTGAAGATTAATTATGATTATCTTCCTAAGTATTGTAAGACATGCAAGTTACAAGGTTATGATGATTTGGAATGTTGGCGGATTCATCCAAAATTAATGGAGCACAAAGATAATGGCAAACAAGATGTACAGGATGTTCAAGGTGGGCAAGGTGTTGATCCAAATAGGCAGAAGAAGAACAATGCTAATCAGCCACTCATGATTTTATCGTGTGGTAAAGTTGTTGGTAACATTGGGGATCAATGGAAAGAAGTAAGAGACAATAGGGTTAAAAATATTATAACGCATAATGCAACACAGGGTGCTACTGGACAGGAAATTGTTCCAGTAAATCAAGGTGTAAGGCAGCAGGCTCCAACGAAAAAGGTGGCAGCTTAATAGATTCAAGTAGCCAACAAATTTGTTGTTTTGGAAGTAGAAGATGGAGTGAATGAGGACAACAATGAATTGGCATTGGTGACAAGAAGTTCTGACCCTACAAATACTAATGCCAATCAGAGTGGGATTGGGAATGAGGAAAATCAGCTTGCTGTGGTGGAACAAGCATCATATTGCAGCCCTATACCTAATCCAACCCCTACTGAGAAGTCATTAAATGCAGCTGCACCGGTTGTTAATATTACTCCAGTGGGAACTAGGGCTACTAACGAAGGAGAAAAAGTTAAGGAGGTTGATAAGGGCAAAGAGAAAGGAAGTGAAATAAGAAATGAATCTATAGCTTAGTGGGTCAGTCGAGCTTTTGGGGTTAATAATGTTACTACCAATCAATCATGTCGTGAAATCCCTTCAAAAACTTTGGGAACTCAACATAATTCTGATACTCCAATGGTTATTGGGAAGGATATGTCAAAGGGAATTGCTGCCAATGTGAATAATGAACAGGGAGGAGCATATGCGGTATAAGGTAAAGGGGTTGATCAGTTAAACAAGGAAGAGTTTGCTAATGCAAGTCCACTTACTGGAAAATTATGGAGTCAACACGTAGAAGATGATTCTGACGAAGGGGGTGACTTATAATCAGATGATTAGCTGCAAAATGATGGTGGGGATGATCAATTTTATGACCAACAATCTGAGGAAGGAGTTCACCTTATAGGGGAAGATGAGGATGATCAAGAATTGATGCGATCAAATGATAAGGAAGGTAAACATGATAAAGCTGGGAAGATAAAAGAACTATCCAGACCTGAACCTATTCTTAAACACCTGATATCCCAAACTTTTGTCCCAAATTAGTTACCAATGTTCAAGATCAGATTCCAAATATACCTAACTCTACCAGTAGCACACAAGGTGTGGAATTATAGGGAAGTGAGCATGCAGTTTCCAAGACTCAAATTGTGGCTAAACAGTCTACTAGCAGTGCAGTAGTTCCAAAACTAGTTAAAACTCAACTAGTCAAACAGTCACATATGCCAGATGAGGTAAAAAATGTAGAAGGAAAAGGAAAGGATAGGGATGAAGAGTCCACAACTCAGAACTTTAGGAATGTTGCTCGAATGGGTGACCTATCTCCTAGACACATGGAGAAGGCAAAATCTACAGGCGGAGATAAGAAAAACTAGTTGAAAGAAATTACTAATGTTCCTGTTACAGGAGCTCGAATAAGGAGAGCAATATCTAAATCTACCAATTAATGATGAATGCATTAATTTGGAATATTAGATCAGTAAATACAATGCAATCCTTTGAAAGGCTAATTACAATGCATAGACAAAAACAGTTCAGGTTTGTGGGACTAATGGAACCAATGCAGCAATCTAGGAAATTAGAAAGGTACAGAAGAAAGATTGGATTTGCTCTGGCATTTGTAAATACCTCAAACAAGATCTGGGCTTTTGTGGATGAATATTATGAAGTCACAGTATTAGTCAATATGGAGCAGCAGATGACTCTAAGATTGGTGGATTCTACTAATTAGCAGGAATTAATTCTCACTCTAGTTTATGCCAAATGCGATGCTATTAAGAGGATTGAATTGTGGGACACTTTATATGTATTGGCTTATGATATGTCAACTCCATTGATAGTTGGGGGTGATTTCAATGTAATATGGGATGAGGAGGAAAATTTTGGAGGCTTACCAGTACATATCAATGTGATAGATGATTTTAGACATTGCGTAACTACTACTATTTTGCATGATATAGGCTTCAAGGGTAGTATCTACACTTGGTGGAATGGAAGGGCTAAAGAAGATTGTATATTTAAAAGGCTTGATGAGTGTTGGCAAATATGGAGTTCCAACAGTTGTTTCCAGGTGTGGAGATTACTCACTTGTCAAAATAGGATCATATCATTGTCCATTATTAATGACCTGTGATCCAAATTATGTTCCAATCAAGAAGTAATTTAGATTCCTCAATTTTTGGACAGACCATGCTACATTTCAGAATGTGGTAAAAGAGAACTGGAAGGTGGATTTCAATGCTAACCCTTTCATTATTTGCAATCACAAACTGAAGAAGGTGAAGATAGCATTATCAATATGGAGTAAAGCTATGTATGGGGATATTTTTCAGAAGATCTTGAGCATAGAAGAGGTGGTTCTCGTACATGAAGCTTAGTTTGAAATTAATCTAACAAAGCTCAATAGAGAGAGGCTTCGCAAGGTGCAGGTTGAACTAATCAGATATTTAGCTCTCGAGGAAGATTTTTAGAGACAAAAATCTGGCATGTCATGGTTTAAGGATGGTGATCGCAATACAAAACTGTTGCATGTTCAAGTAAAAGGAAGGAGGAAAAGGCTGGAACTCTAAAGGATTAAATACTGTGAGGATAACTGGATCGAAGGTAATGACCAATTGGCAGCAGAAGCAGTGGAATTTTACCGAGCTTAGTTTTTTGAGGATGTTATACCTACTGCTTTTGGATTTATTAACCATGTACCTAACATGGTAACTGAAGAGCAGAACTTCGAGTAGGTGAAACAACCTACAACAGATGAGGTCAAGAAGGCTATTTTTGGCTTAAATGTTGATAGTGCAGGAGGACCAGACGGATTTACAGGAAAGTTTTTCCATAGCTGCTGGGATATAATAGGTGATGATGTGCTTAATATGGTTCAACAATACTTCAATGGTTATGAGCTCCCAAGATTTATTACCCACACGAACCTTGTTCTGTTGCTTAAGAATAAGGAAGTTACTACTTTCTCAGATATTAGACCGATAAGCCTCAGTAATTTTATCAACAAGGTATTTCCTAGGGTAATTCATGAAAGGCTTGCTCCTATTTTGCCTAATCTAATCTCAAATGAATAAGCAGGTTTTGTTAAGGGAAGCAGTATAGTTGAGAATGTACTATTGACACAAAAAATCATCACATACATCAGCCTAAGAATAACGGCAGGACCTAATGTAGTGATGAAATTGGATATGACAAAAGCTTATGATAGGCTTTCATGGTTGTTTATGACTAAAGTGTTGAGGAAGATGGGCTTTTCAGAGAGGTTTATTGGTGTAGTGTTTGGCATTGTGTCTAACAATTGTTATTCTGTGTTGATTAATTGCCAGCCTTATGGATCTGTCAAATCCACTAGAGGAGTCAAGCAAGGGGATCCATTGTCACTCGCACTATTCATATTAGCTGCTTAAGCTTTGTCCAGAGGTTTGAATGCTCTACACTTAAACTTTTATTTCCGTTGTTTTGGTTTACCAAAATGGAGTCCAAAGATTAATCATCTAGCTTATGCTGATGATATTATTATTTTCTCATCATATGATGCCACTTCACTACAACTAATCATGGAGGTTTTGAGTGCCTATGAAGTGGCCTCAGGACAACTAATCAATAAGGCAAAATAAGCAGTCTACATGCATCATTCTACAAGTTTGGAAGTACTGAATAAGGTGCAAAGGATTACTGGAATAGGCAAATAGGAGTTTCCTTTCACTTACCTTGGATGTCCAATTTTCTGTGCAAGGAGGAGAATGAACTACTATGATGGAATTATGACTAAGGAACTTGACAAACTTCAATCTTGGAAAGGCAAGCTTCTTTTTATTGGTGGTCGTGCAGTTCTAATTTCACACGTGCTTCAAAGTATGCCAATCCATCTATTATCAAAAGTGAATCCCTCTCCCTCTATCATTAATAAACTTCATAAAATATTTGCTCGTTTTTTCTGGAGTAATTCTGTGCGAGAAAGGGCTAAACATTGGGCGTCATGGGATACATTATGTTTGCTAAACGAATGGGGTGGAGTAGGATTAGCTCATTTCATGATGTCTCAAAGGCTTTATTTTGTAAATTGTGGTGGAACTTTAGGACAAAGCCTACCTTATGGAGATCATTCATGTGTCAAAAGTATTGTAAAACGTTAAATGCAATGGTGGTCCCTTGGAGAAATGGAGCTCATATTTGGTGAAAAATGATTGAATGTAGAGATGAGGTGGAACATAGGATAGTATGGAAAACAAGAATGGGCTCTTCTCTTTTTTGGTTCGATAATTAGACAGGCTTGGGAGCTTTGTACTTTGTTACTCCTCCGGAATTGTATTGTGATGAATCTGTGCACAATGTATATAATGTCCTCTTAGATGGCTCGTGGAATGTTGAAAGGCCACTGGAAAGTCTTCCACAAGATTTGGCACAACATGTGATTGAAAATATTAAGCCTACTTTGATACATCATGATCTAGATAGACCAGTTTGGACTATGGAGCCTAAGGGTGTAACACCCCGGAAAAAACAAATTCAAATTACTTAAGTGTAAGGCCTGGTAAAATTTGCAAAGAAAATAATATTTTATGGTGTCGGACTAGGCTTACGTGTTTGGATTGAACAATGCACGAGAATGAAAAGGAAATGTTTGGTAGAAATATGTAATTCTGCGGTCCATTATGCGACCGCAGAATCACTCTGCGGGCCGTATAATGGCCGCAGAAGTTAGTAGGAGAAGGGCAAGTCCGGGGAAATTATACGGTCGATTATGCGACCGCATAACTGTTTTGCGGTGCATTATGCGATCGCATAATAGTAATGCAGACCGCATAGTGACATATACACAGACGGATTTTGGCCAACATTGGACACCAATATGCGACCGATATGCGGTCCGCATAACCATTATGTGGTCGCATATGCGACCGCAGAACCTATTCCGGGGCTTCATTTTTGGATTTTTATAACCCGACCCTACTTCATTAAATACACGTTTTGGGCCATTTTTGAGATATAATCTGACATTTTAGAGTGAGAGAGGGTGCCCTAGAGTGAGAAGGTGTTCTCCAATAATTGTTCTTCAATTTTTGCCCAAGTTATGGAAGATTGAGAAGGGAAACTCATTAGGTCTTTATCCTAGAGGTAAGATTCTTCACCCTAACCCTCAATTTCGAATTTTGTGTATAAATGGATAATAAGCAAGATACTTTTTGTGCAAGAGGGTTGGTTATTGTACATGCATGTGTTATCAAGGGGTGTAGAAAGATTTATAAGCTAAAAATAGTAAAGATTGGGTTGTGGGATGATGAAATCCTCCATAAACGGATATTGAAACCTTAATGCACATCTAGTGTTTGATAAAATGCTCAAATGAGCTAGAACCATGATCATCTTCCTAATTTTGGTTTAATTTGTTATATTTCTAAAATAGATTGAAGTTTTTAAGAATTTCGGAACATTTAGAGTGTAAGGAAGCTCAAGTGAGGTATGTTGGCTAAACTCTTCTTTAAGAGTTGGAATTATCATTATCCTTGTGAGTTTCGAGATGTTGATTATAAATCGAGTATTCCGATAAGTTTTGTAATGAATATATATGTTCAATTTGTATTTCAAATGCTCTTCTTATATTTCATTATAAATTGAGGATGTGTCCCAAACTATGGATTACGTATCCACATGTTATAATTTCTAGTCGTGATTTATATGAAAGGTATTATGCCCAGTTGTGTAGAGATTGTGATTGTGATACACCTCCACCCGCATATATTGGGGTGAGGCGGCATGACCGCTTTGTGTGGGGATTATGGTATAGAGATTGTGATTGTAATACACCTCCACCCACATATATATTGGGGTGAGGCGGCATGACCTCTTTGTGAAGGGATTATGATATTATTGGACTGCACCTCCACCCGCTTACAT
>AWOL01S0043937.1:1381-23494 GCA_000715115.1 Nicotiana otophora | reverse complement strand
GCGAGTACTAGTGGGGGACCTATCGTCTTACACCCACGTTATCCAGTGGCATAGTGGTGAGCTATTTCTCTGATCCGTTCTGCAGCTACTAGTGTCTCACTTTGTATTTTTTTTCATTCTGTCTATTTTTATTTCAGACAGTATTTGAGGTTTTGTATAAATCTACTAGATGCTCATACACTTGTGACACCAGGTCTTGGCACACACATTGGTAGAATTTGGATTTTATTATTTTTCTTGGTTTTAAATTTTGTCAATATATATTTAATTTATTAATTTGGCTTGCCTAGCTGTAGTGTTGGGCGCCATCACGACCTATAGGTAAAATTGGGTCTTGACATACCAACAAATCCTATAACATAACACGGACCTACTCGAGGTCTTAAATCACATTAATCAACAATGAAACTACGAATCGCACCTCAAATCGAACTTAAAGAACCTATTAATTTTTAAATCCTATACTCGCGTCGAAACATATCAAATCAATCCGGAATAATCTCAAATTTTGCATGCAAGTCCCAAATGACCAACTGAGCTAATCCAACTCTCCGAATCAAAATACGATCCCGATATCAACCAAAACAACTCCCGTCAAACCTCTCAACCTCCCAAACTTCAACTTTCCAATTTTTGCCAAAATGCTTCAAATTATCCTACGAACATCCAAATCCAAATCCGGATGCACGCCTAAGTCCAAAATCACCATACAAAATTATTGAAATCATCAAAATGCCATTTCGGAATCGTCTACATAAAAGTCAAACTCCGGTCAATTCTTACCGCTTAATCTTCTAAAACGAGAATCCTTCTTCCAAATTGATCCCAAATCATCTGAAATTTGAACTCAACCACACACACAAGTCATAATACATAAAACGAAGTTATTCGAGACCTTAAACCACCAAATGGGACGCTAATTCTCAAAACTACCGATTGGGTCGTTATAACCTATGCGTTATCTATAAGTCTCTCATGTACTAATTATGATAGTCTAAGATATCTCCGGTTGATCGCTTATTAGTATTTACCATTATCATTTTTATATAAAGTGAGAGATAAAATGATATATCACATATATATTACCTAGAAATTGTCCATGTATTATTTATGATAGCTCAAGTGATCTCAAATTGATCGCTTATTAGTTATTTTCAGGATTATTCTTTTATAAAGTGAGATCCCAGTGAAATCATAGATGGCATATGTGTTATCTAAAAATCCACTACTATAAAAAGGCTAACTTCCGACCGTCAAATCGGTCAAAAATCAGTCGAAACTCGAGTTTTTTCGAGGGATTTCCGACCGAAAAAGGTCGGTTGAAAAACACGTAGTCGCAAACTGAAAAATAAGGACGCATTTGAATTTAAAATCTTGCGACCGAATTGGTCGAAAACCTATACCTTTATTCACGCCACCTGCCGCATGTGTCCATATTGCATTCATATTCTTCGGAGCCGACTGAGTTTCTTCAGGCTGAGTTTGTCGCCATGCATCAAGATCATTATGATACTTGTCCTGAAATAAAAATAATACACGTTATATAAATAAAATAATCCTAAAAAAATAATATAGTGTTGGAATTGGGATCATACAAAAGTATCTGAAGCACGCTGTTTGACCCATCCTTCTCTTGTGCCGTCCTTCTTCTTCTTCTTCTTCTTTTGGGTCCCCGCAAAGACCTCAACATGAGTCACATCTCCCCCACGTTCCTTTTTCTGAAATTTAAAAAGTAATTTTATATATATATATATATATATATATATATGTATATATATATATATCTTTAATTACTTTTAAATATATAATTTGCATACTTGTAAAACTAAGAATATTTTATAATGAAATTACCAATCTCAAACGATGGGCTGCAAAACTAATAGAACCTCTAGTATGCAATCTCCACCCTTAGTAGAAGCTATGTTTAACTTTGCATGTTCTCTTTGGTTCTTCTACTCAGGGGTATTCCACTTCGCCAAGATCTAATTTCAGACATCTTCACGCATCCAGTCAAGCTTGTTGCCACCTTTCCTAGAAACATGATATGAATTTGTTATCCGCTTTTGTACTTTCTTCTCGAAGTTCTCATTCATCAGATTTTCAAGTGTTGGCTGCCATACGCACCTAACCTGCAAAATTGAATAAATAATATTATACGAATGAGGACAAATACTAATAAAAATTAATTTATTCTTACCTTAAATTATTGCCATATATCATTCTGAGCCGGTACTGTATCTGTCTCCAAGAATTCCACGCCTCATGAAAGAACGGTTTCATAGATTCCAACACCATATGTGCGGCCTGAAAGAATAGTAAAAACCTGTATTTAATTTAATATATAAGATGTCATTAAATTCACTATATGGAGAATTCTATTCAAAGTTTTCAAAAGGAAATTGAAGGAAACTCACGCGTCTCTATGGGGAACGATAATCAGCCTATTAAGATGATCGGACTGTACAGTCCCTTCAGTACACTGTCTCACGATACCATCAACTGTAGAAGTACTGGTAGATGGCGATGCAGCTACATGAGAGCCTCTAATATCCAAGTTAGATATACTTGAAGTGGATGATGATGGAGATGATAATTGAGTGGGCGATGTATGGGGCACAAAAGATGAACCACCATCCTAGCTACTATGATGGCTCGGGGATGCAATTGGTGGTGAGCCACAGAACTGACTAGCAGGATCGCGCGGCGAAGAAGCAGGGAAATGAGGCGTGGGTATAAAATTAATAGTGGTCGAAGTTGAGCCACCATGAGAAGGCATGGAGTAATACTGAAGCAAGGTAGACGGGGGAGGGACTTTGAAAATGTTAGATGACTGTGAAGCTGGCATGGAAGGACGAGGAGGATAGGAGGTGAGTTCATATTTAGTGTAGGTGGAGGAAGCTGACTTGATCTAGGTAAATTGTATTTTTTCTTCTTAGATCGTTTTATTTCCTTACCGCGAGAATCCATCTGTGTAATGAATATAAAATATTTACATGTAAAAAATTTTAACATGACAAATATAAACATAAAGTATACATAATAAATATAACAATATAAACATAAAAAATGAAGATGTCATTAATAATATAAAGTAATTTTATTATATATTACAATGAAGCACATCATAACATATAAATACTGAACAAGTCATAAAACATACAAATAACTTAATCCTCATCACTTGTTTCATTTTCAGTTTCTTCATCATATGACTCTTCATCGCTTGTTTCATATTCATCATATAATTCTTCATCCTCGCTTATTTCATATTCTTCAATTGAATCTTCGTCCTCATTTTCCATTGATGTTCCCTCACCATGCTCAGTTAAAATTGATCTTAGGACCGAAGGATCGAATTCTTCGTATAGGTCGTTGCTATCCTGCAATTCATCTTCTAATTCATCATCCACTATTATTTCAACACTTGAAATATCATTTTGGTATGCTACATCCAATGCATCCTCGACTTCAACTCTACCCATTGGCTTAGATTTTATCACTACTCGTCATGCGGACTTATTCCTGCACAAAGAATAAGGTACATAATACACTTTGTTTCACAATGTGTGCAATCACAAATGGGTCATAGAGTCTATACCTCACGGTGTGCTTTATTTAAATAATTTTGTATTGTGGCATCCTTGTAGCGAGGCTTGTTACAAAATTTGCAGTTCTCTAAAGATGCATCATTCTTATAGAATAACATGCAACCATTCTCACAGCAATTAATCCTCTCTAATGAAAGACCCAACTTGAAAACTAATTTTTTTGCTGTGTAGAAACCTTTGGGTAGGTCAATGTTATACTAATTAAGTTAATTCATAATCCCAATGATAGAATACATGCCCGATTGATAAATAGAACTATCTGACATAATCTGAAGTAATCGAACAACAACAAACAACTTGGAATGCATTGAGCCTTCATACAATGGACCACAGATGCAAAAGTTTGTGCGCACCTGCGAAAGCGCAGGTGCGAGAAGGAGAAGCGCAAGTGCGGGCCAAGTCGCAGATGCGGCACGCTCGCCGCAGAAGCGAGACAAGAGCGGGTTCCTGTCCGCAGAAGCGGCCCTCCCTGGGCTTAAAGGCCTCCGCAGAAGAGGACTTTTGACCGCAGAAGCGGACTTTTGACTACAGAGGCGGTCCTGTGAAAGCGGAAGCCCCTCTGCAGGTGCGAAAACTGCTGAAGACAGAATCCTTCATTTTATGCGGGACTAAGTCATTTTGGCTCATTTATTCCATTGTTGGGCAATTCTTGGAGCTCTTAGAGAGGGGATTTTTATCTAACACCTTGAGGTAATTAATTCATACCAACTATGAGTCAAATACATAACTTATGGGTAGATTACAACATGTAAATTAGTGGAAATCATAGGTTTAGGAGAAAACATAGGTTTTTGATAAAGATGAGATTTAATCATGAAATTCGTTATGGAATCTAGTAAAAATTATATATTTGAGTTCATGAGATTATGGGCAACAACTTTCTTTGAAAATTTCTAGAATCCGGGCATGTGGGCCCAGGGATGAATTTTAAGAATCTTACATTTAGGGTTGGGTAACCTCTTTAATAGTTAGAATATGAACTTTTGAGCATGTATTGATGAGTTTATATATAATTTTATTAGTTTTGGGTTGATTCGGCACCGAATTGAGGGTGTGAGCNGCACGACATCACCCTTCGTGCTTTTACACTCACAATATGGCACGACATCACCCTTCGTGCATTAAAACCCACAATATTGCATGACATCACCCTTCGTGCATTAACTCTCATATCATGTCACGGAATCATCCTTCGTGCATTAACACTCTCCCTTACCATAATGCAATGCATAAATAACAACATGGAGATAGAATAACAAGTACAAACCTTACTTCAGCATTTGGTTCCATAATATAAATCTCAACTTTTAAATAAATACTCGATTACCAATAGAAAATCCGTAAACATGATAATGACGATCAACTTAACAACACTAGTATAAACATGTAGCAATTAGGCATAGGAAGAGACAATATAAGAAAATAGAAGAAACATGGAAAAACAGGCAAATTGGTGGCGCATAAGTACTCGTCACCTCACATATATGCCGCTCACATGAATTTCACTTAGCAAATAATCTAAGGTTTCTAATTCCCTCAAGTTAAGATTAGACACAACACTTACCTTGCTCCAAAGGCTACTTAATTCTCAATCACAACTTTTCTTTTGGAATTCACCTCCAA
The DNA here is from genome assembly GCA_000715115.1 of Nicotiana otophora. Lineage (NCBI taxonomy): Eukaryota > Viridiplantae > Streptophyta > Magnoliopsida > Solanales > Solanaceae > Nicotiana > Nicotiana otophora. The sequence goes on along the minus strand of AWOL01S0043937.1, from coordinate 18,263 downwards.
ACCACTAGTATCTATTCAAAAATGACTAAATAATATCAAGTATTGCTAAAGAAAACAATTATATTGCATAAATTAAATTTCCCAAAATTTCCTCCAAAAAGTCAAAAAATCGATCCCGGGCCCGCTTGGTCAAAACCCGAGGTTCGGACCAAAATCCATTTACCCATTCACCCCCGAGCCTGAATATATAATTGGTTTTGGAATCCGACCTCAAATTAAGGTCTAAATCCCCAATTTGTCAAAATTCCTAGTGTCTACCCTAACCTCTAATTCTACCATGAAAACTCTAGATTTTAGGTTGATAATTTAAGAAATATAATAGGTAATTGAAAGAAAATGGTTTAGAATCAGTTACCAACACCTAGGGGAAGACAATCGCCTCTACCCGTTTGGTTCTTGAAAAATGTTGAAGAAATGGCTTAAACCCGTGTTTGATTCCGTTTTATGCACTCGGCGACAGTGTGCATAGCGTTCGCGAGGCCACTGTCGCGTTCGCGAAGGGTACTGGCTGCCAAGCCTTCGCGTTCGCGAGACCCTGCTCGCGTTCGCGATGGTTACGCCCCCATGGACTTCGCGTTCGCGAGACATTGCGCGCGTTCGCGATGAAGGAACGACCAACCCTCCCCACGTGTGCCTAACATTACGCGTTTGCGAGGAGCTGGTCGCGTTCGCGAAGGGTAACACCCTCATCGCTTCGTGTACACGACTAAGCCTTCGTGTTCGCGAAGAAGAAAACTTCAGCTGCCCAATTTACTCTTCGCGTTCGCTAGAGTACCTTCGCGAACGCGAAGAAGGACATGCCAGAACACCTGCTGCAGCAAAATACCAGAATTTCAAAGTCCAAAACATCCCGTGGCCTACTTGAAACTCACCCGAGCCCTCGGGGCTCCAAACCAAACATACACACAAGTCTAAAAATATCATACGAACTTGCTCGCACGATCAAATCGCCAAAATAAACCTAGAACTACGAATTTAGCACGAAATCAAATGAAATTCTCAAGAACACTTTTAAAATTCCTATCTTCTCAACTGGACGTCCGAATCACATCAAATCATCTCCGTTTCTTACCAAATTTCACAGACAAGTCTTAAGTATCATAATGAACCTGTACCGGGCTCCAGAATCAAAATACGGACCCGGTACTAACAATGCCAAACATCAATCAATTCTAAAAAATAAATAATTTTCACACTTTTAATTTTCATCAAAAATTCATAACTCAAGCTACGTTGGCAGTATACATATTTAGCATGAGCAGCTAAGTACATATACTGTCTAGGGCATGGCAAAATTACTTTCAAGTATTATATTTTAAAACTTTATCTATGCTTATATCTATCATACTGCTTTAAACTCATGTTCTTAAAATACTTCTAAGTTATGTATGAGGTTAATATTTTCTCTATAAGTATGAGATAACCAATTAATATCCGGTCCAGACGTTGGCTAGCCTTAAAATGATAGGTCGTTGTTGCCGAGGTAGGCGTTTAGACCTTGTTAGGTGATCCCGTCGCTAAGATGACTTTAGAGAAAACAAATGTAAACCCAAGAAGACTCTACTAAGAAGCCATTAGATCTATGATGTTAAGGTACAATATCCGTTAGCTATCTGCATATTTACAGTTTTAGTATTACATATATTGAATAGTTATTTTAGCCAAATAAGCCCCTAGACTGTATTTTCTCAAATATGAATTCAAACCAGCATGTTTTGAATAATGTTAATTTATCTTCTCAAGCAACTAATATTGCTAAACTTGAAACTGATTTACAAAATTGGAATTTTCCCAATGAGCCTTTTAAAAAGATTTATGAATTAGGAAGTTTCAGCTTCATTAAAAAACAAAACATTAAGACCTGTGAGTCCTCTATTGCTATTAATAATTCGTTAGAAATTATTAAATTACTTTCTGAACAAGACTTGAATAGATATAAGCATCAATTCAATTACTTGCATATAGGTCTTGTTCAAATTGCTGTCAAACCTCTTTTTAGAAAAGGTTTAGACGTACCCATCTGTGTCCTTCTAAGAGACGCTCGTCTTTTGAATTTCGACGACTCTCTCTTAGGAGTCCTTCAAAGTAACATCGCTAATGGCCCGGTATACTTTAATTGCTATCCCAATTTCTCGGTAGATATCAATGACCCTAACGTGATGGATACTTTGACTTTAAATGTCAAAACCAAGAACATGAATAGTAAAGCTAACACTCGAGAGATAGCCATCTTTCATCGAGTCTACTACAGACTTATGGACACCACTCTTGCACCTAAAGCTTGAGTTGAAAGTATCAAAGGAGTCACCATGCTTATGGAATCAAATACTGATCATAGTACAGTATTTGTACCTAGACTTCTTAATTAGAATGATATACTCTCAAGTGATGAATGGCACTTTGATGCCATAACTCAACCTTCCACTTCAAATCTTGAAAGATCCCAGATTGAACAAGTTATTCGATTTCCTGATGGATCTATAGATCTCAAGTTCTTAGGTTCAAGTTCCAATCTATCAAGCAGAACCGCTTCCTTTAGAAGAAGGTCTACAATTCCTTCCGCACCTTCTTCTCCAAAACCCCCGGAGGAAAGCGTAACTTAAAATGCAACTTCAACTTCAATTGCAAGTAACGACAAAGGGAAAGTTACAGGAGTAGATTTCTCCTATGCAATCCCGAAAGTCTATTACCAAGATCATCCCGCTAGTCCAACTCCTAGTGATATGAACCCTCCTCAGGAAGTACCTAAATTCCTTAAGATGATTAAGTCAGGTAACTCTTTTATCCCAGATCCGGAGATCCTCAATCGTCTCTGGACTCATCCTGACAATCAAAAAAAAGAAAATGGTATGTGGCCACTTATTCTCTTAAACAAAGAGAAAAATTCAGAGATTGTTGGATGTGAGACATGGAAAGAATTAGATGTGAAATCGATTTGCAAGTCCTTATCAACAAGTGGTATACAACTAACAACAAAGTTATTGAATCTATCACTCCTCCTTTAGAAGAGATAAAAATTCCAGTATCCAATACAATTATCTCTGCCTCTCCTTTCAAAACCAAAAGTGAGAAGCATAATAGCGTGGTTGTCTGTTCAGATGTTGATCGTATTATTGAACAAAAGAACTATACCAATCAACTTCTTCATGTTATCTCTAGGCAGATAGAAGATTCCAAAGAAAAATCTTTATTTAGTGGAAAACCAACTCTTTCACAACCTAGCACTAGTCAGAATATTGAACCCAACCCCGACTTCAAAATTACTGAGTTTTCTAGAAAAAACTACCCTAAACTCAAAGATACCTTTGAAATATCTGGTAACATCCTTGATAAAATCAATGAACAACTAGCCAATTTCAATATCTCCGATAAAAATAAAATATCCACTATCCAAGAAAAGGGAACCCTTCTTCACAAACTTTCCAATGACCGCTATCATAATCACAAGAATTATCATAAGCGTCCTTCATTTCCTGATATTCAGTATGAGGAAAACCATTTCCTTGCCTCTACTTCTCATGAAGGAAGAAGCATTATAGAATGGAATATAGACGCTCTTGCAGAACATCAAATATTTCATAAACTCCACGAAATGGGTGTTTGCATCACTGCTTACAAGATAAGAGGCTCCTCTGATGAGGAAGCCGCCTCTATGATTGTAGCTGGATTTACTGGCATGTTAAAATATTGGTGGGATAATTATTTCACTGAAGATGTTAGACAAGCCATATACTCTTCTACAGCCATTGAAACAGTGGTAAAAACTGAAGGTACGGCTGTGGAAACTACCTCTCAGATAACTAGAGAAGACGCTTGTGCTACACTTCTCTACCATATAGCAAAATACTTCATTGGAGAACCCAAGATCTTCCAAGATAGAAGCCTACAAATATTGAACAAATTATGTTGTCCAACCCTAGATGACTTTATCTGGTATAAAAACCAATTCATCAGTAAGGTCATAATTAGACATGACTGTCATCTAGACTTCTGGAAAGAACGTTTTATCAGTGGACTTCCCCCTTATTCGCAAGCAAGGTTAGGTCAAAAATCCAAGATCGTTGTGAGGGTAAAATTCCTTATCATCAAATGACCTATGGAGACCTTGTTAGCATTATCGATGTTGTGGGTCTTGAACTCTGCACTGATATCAAACTCAAAAATCAGCTCAAAAAAGAGCAACACTCTTCTAGAAGAGAACTAGGAAGTTTCTGTCAAGACTTCGGTTACACAAACATTGTTGCCCCCTCTAAAAACTCTTCAAAAGGAGGCAAAAACCCTAAATCTTCTAGAAAGATTCACCGTAGCAAATCTCGCAGAATTTTTGAAAATTCACCTAGAAAGAAATCCAAATACCGTAGACCTTCCAAATCTTCAGTCAAACCCAAAGATATTTGTTGGAACTGTGGAAAAACCGGACACAGGGCCAATGAATGCAAATCAGACAAGAAAAAGAAGAAGATCAATCTTCTAGAAATTAGCGATGATACTAAAAAAGAACTCTTCCCCATCCTAGAAGAAGCTAATTCAGATTCCTCTCCCAATTACTCATCAAGTGAATATAGCGATGAAGAAGACATAAACATCGCCTATAATTCTGATTCAAGTCAATCTGGCAGCGAATGACACTGCTCTAAAGCATACTGTACGTGTGGAAACACACCTGCCTCGATTAAGGTCCTATCTGACAGCTCCAAAGAAGCTCTTTATGATGTGATCCAACACATCAACGATGAAGATTCTAGAAAGCGCTATCTGATAGAACTTAAAAATCTCATCCTTAATCATCAAGATGATAGACCTAAGTCTAGGTTAGTCATTGAACCATTCAGCATGAAGCAAATCATGTCTCGTTTTGATAAACCTTCTGTGCCATCGATATCTGATCTAAGACAAGAAGTCTCAGAACTCAAAAGAGAAATCAGGACATAAAATCTAGACTTGGAAAAGTCGAACTTGATGTTCTTACAAAACAAGTCCTTAAACAAGCCAATGTCTACGAACACAAGTCCGAACAAGAGCAGGAAGAACCTCCAGAACTTCCTAAAAAGGATTATCACTCAAAAAACGATAATTCTGCCAACTTCTGTCTTACTCAAGATAAGACTTCATCATCCAACACTCCCGTTATTACTGTTATAACTAGTATTAAACCTCAGAGCTATCATATCCCTATCAAAATTTTTATTAGCAAAATTGCTTTACTTGACAGTGGTGCAGATTGTAATTGTATCATTAAAGGTATTGTTCCTACTCAGTATTTAGAAAAAAGTACTTCCAAATTATACTCCACTACAGGAGAACAACTTCGTATTAATTCCAAGCTTTCTAAAGCTCATATATGTAATAATGGTATTTGTTTAACAAATGATTTTATTATTAATGAAGATATAAATGAAGATATCATTTTAGGAATCCCTTTTATTACTCAAATAAAAACTTTCATTACTGGTTTAGACGGTATTTCCACTCACATTTTAGGTAAAGATTTACACTTTCCTTTCGTAAAAACCCTTTCACTAGATGAAAGTAATTTCATAAGAAAAAATATAATTTTTCGTATTAATAAACTTTCTCAAGATATCAACTTTTTAAAGGATGAAATAAAAGTTAAGAAAATCGAGCAGATTTTAAAAACCTCGGAGATGGTTACTAGAATAACTAATCTTCAAAACCTTTTTGAAAAAGAAATATGCTCAGATTTTCCTAACGCCTTTTGGGAAAGAAAAAAGTATTTGATTGAACTTCCATACATTGAAGGATTCAATGAACAGGTCATCTCAACCAAAGCAAGACCTATTCAAATGAATCAATAAATGATGGAAACCTGTAAAACTGAGATTTCAAATCTCCTTAAGAATAACATCATTCGCCCCTCTAAATCCCATTGGAGTTGTATAGTGCAGAGAAGGAAAGAGGAGCACCTCTGTTAGTTATAAACTATAAACCTTTAAATGCTGTCCTTAAATGGATTAGATATCCCATTCCTAACAAAAGGGATCTCTTAAAAAAGGACTTATAAAGCTAATGTTTATAGCAAGTTCGATATGAAATCTTGTTTCTAGCAAATTCAAGTAGCCGAGAAAGACAGATACAAAACTGCTTTTAATGTTCCCTTCGGTCAGTATGAATGGAACGTTATGCCATTTGGGCTCAAGAATGCCCTCTCTGAATTTCAGAATATCATGTATTCTATTTTTAATGATTATAGTTACATGTCTATTATTTATATAGATGATGTCCTTATCTTTTCTGAGAATATAGATTCTCATTTCAAACATCTCAACACGTTCTTTAAAGTCGTTAAGAGAAATGGTCTAGTAGTCAGTGCTAAGAAGATCAAACTCTTTCAGACTGCCATTAGATTCTTAGGTCATGACCTATACCAAGGATCTTATAAACTAATTTGTAGAGCCATAGAGTTCTCTTCTAAATTCCCAAATGAGATCACTGATAAAACACAACTTCAGAGATTCTTAGGAAGCCTCAACTATGTTGCATATTTTATTCCAAATATCAGACATGTCTGTGAACCTCTTTATAAAAGACTTAGGAAGAATCCTATTTCTTGGAGAACTGAACAAACACAAGCAGTCATCCAAATAAAAGGTTTAGTGAGAAACCTCCCATTCTTAGGAATCCCTAACCCAGAAGCTTTTATGATTGTTGAAACAGATACTTCAGACATAGGTTACAGAGGAATTCTTAAGCAGAGAATAACCATAGAATCTCTTGAATAACTTGTTCGTTTTACTTCAGGAATCTGGAATTCTGCCCAGAAAAATTATTCTACTGTCAAGAAAGAAGTCCTGTCTATAGTACTATGTATTACTAAGTTTCAAGACAATTTTATTAATAAAGAATTTTTAGTAAGAGTAGATTACAAATCTGCTAAAGAGATTCTTCAAAAAGATGTCAAAAACCTTATTTCAAAACAAATATTTGCTAGATGGCAAGCTCTACTATCTAGCTTTGATTTTAAAATAGATTTTATTAAAGGAGAAAATAACTCTTTACCTGATTTTCTAACAAGAAAATTTTTACAGGAAAAAAATGAGGCCCTTCAAGCCTAATACTCCTACCAAAGAAAAGGAGACACAAAAACCACAGATGGCTAGACCATTTGTTCTCCCTCCCTTTACTCCTACTAAACCAACAACCCCTCAAAGGCCCCTACTTCCTTTCGAGAATAGGTATACAGCGCTAGCTGACTACCCCTCATTACCAGCACCAGTACCAACCCCGTCATCAAGACTAACTAATCTCCAATCAGCAAAACCGTTTGAAAGAGGAACCTCGTCAAGTTCTTCAATACAAACAAAAGAAAGTTACGCCATGAAAGTCCCAGAGACTTTTGCCGAAGTAGTTAATCTCGCAACCAAGAAGTCACATGATGACATACTAAAAGAAGAAAAAATTGAATTTGTTACCCTTCAGGTACTACCCCTATTAGCACTGGATAAAGAATATGAAGGTCTCAGGATAGAAGACCTTATTAAACCATGTTTTACTGATTTTACTTATGTGGATACTGAAAATCCTTACAAAATAAGAAGGTTCTATGAAGCCATTCTAATAGATACTGATTCTATAAAAGTGGAACACACTTTGAACGAGAAAAATCCAGAGTATATCAACTACTCTAGAGTTACTATAAAAAAAGATTCTATCACCGTTTGAATGGTCTACAGATCATTTACATACTCCCATAGCGTTATCAATGGCGCACAGACCCCAAACTTACAACTGGCATGATTATAAAGCTGTCTGGTTCAACTTTCTATTCTCAGGCCGGGACACACCTGGTTCGTTAAATATTGTCTAGAAGTCACTAAGGCAATAATCCCAAGGTGGTTCTATGAATGGTGGAACATTTTTGGAGGTAACAAAGAAATATTACCTCACAAATTCCTTAGGAGGTTTGACGAATTTCAAACCAAAGAAGTGATATCATCTCTTCAGAGCACATTAAAATGTGCAAATACTTTATTCAGAAAAGAATATCATTTATCATTAGCTGGAATTTTTCTAAGGCAGAATTTGAACGAATCAAATATTTGTCTAAAGAGATCAAGATCAAAGGCTGGACACCCAAACAGCAAAATCCTAAGACAACAAAAATTAATCGACGGAGCTTTACCAAAGCTTCATCTTCCAAAGCAGAGCTCAAAGAAAAACTCAAGCAAGCACTACAAAACATAGACAACTATGATGATCATCAGATTATGCAATTAATCGAAGATGCTGCTTCATCCGGAGAAAGCAGCAATGGAGATATGTGTAATCCAAAAGGATTAGCTCTGGCCTACATGGACCGCAATTGTGAATAAAGGAGTCATCAGGTCAAGATCAGAAAGGAATCTTATCCTTTACTTTTACTTTACTTTTTCTAAAGTAACCACCCCACTTTAGCTCGTCGACTACTTAACTTTGTCGGACAAAGCTAAATGATACACTTGTGCGCCTAAGATTAAAGGTATCTTTTTCTTAGTCTATTTAAGACTCCCCCTTCCCATTGTAAGAGGCATCAGATATTTTCCCCAAATATCGAAGACCCCTCTCCCTAGTATTCTCTAAATTTTCCGCTCCTATGTTTTTAATGTTCATTCAATAAAAATCTTGCAAGTTTTAAAGGGATTTTCTTATGCTGTCTTTTACTATTTTCATACTGCACTTCGTTTCATTTTTACTGGTATCAGAGTCATGTTGGCAGTATACATATTTAAAATGAGCAACTAAGTACATATACTGTCTAGGGCATGGCAAAATTACTTTCAAGTATTGTATTTTAAAACTTTATCTATGCTTATATCTATCATACTGTTCTTTAAACTCATGTTCTTAAAATGCTTCTAAGTTATGTATGAGGTTATTATTTTCTCTATAAGTATGAGGTAACAGATTAATATCCGGTTCAGACGTTAGCTATCCTTAAAATGATAGGTCGTTGTTGCTGAGGTAGACGTTTAGACCTTGTTAGGTGATCACGTCGCTAAGATGACTTTAGAGAAAATAGATGTAAACCCAAGAAGACTCTACTAAGAAGCCATTAGATCTATGATGTTAAGGTACAATATCCATTAGCTATCTGCATATTTACAATTTTACTATTACATATATTGAACAGTTATTTTAGCCAAATAATCCCCTAGACTGTATTTTCTCAAATATGAATTCAAACCAGCATGTTTTGAATAATGTTAATTTATCTTCTCAAGCAACTAAGATTGCTAAACTTGAAACTGATTTACAAAATTGGAATTTTCCCAATGAGCCTTTTAAAAAGATTTATGAATTAGGAAGTTTCAGCTTCATTAAGAAACATAACATTAAGACCTGTGAGTCCACTATTGTTATTAATAATTCGTTAGAAATTATTAAATTACTTTCTGAACAAGACTTGAATAGATATAAGCATTAATTCAATTACTTGCATATAGGTCTTGTTCAAATTGCTGTCAAACCTCTTTTTAGAAAAGGTTTAGACGTACCCATCTGCGTCCTTCTAAGAGACGCTCGTCTTTTGAATTTCGACGACTCTCTCTTAGGAGTCCTTGAAAGTAACCTCACTAATTACCAGGTATACTTTAATTGCTATCCCAATTTCTCGGTAGATATCAATGACCCTAACGTGATGGATACTTTGACTTTAAATGTCAAAACCAAGAACATGAATAGTAAAGCTAATACTCGAGAGATAGAAATCATTCATCGAGTCTGCTACAGACTTATGGACATCACTCTTACACCTAAAGCTCGAAGGAGTCACCATGCTTATGAAATCAAATACTGAGCATAGTACAGTATTTGTACCTAGACTTCTTAATTAGAATGATATACTCTCAAGTGATGAATGACACTTTGATGCCATAACTCAACCTTCCACTTCAAATCTTGAAAGATCCCAGATTGAACAAGTTATTCAATTTCCTGATGGATCTATAGATCTCAAGTTCTTAGGTTCAAAAACGAGCAACACTCTTCTAGAAGAGAACACAATACCTTTTATAATACAATTACGATCTGCACCACTCTCAAGTAAAGCAATTTTGTTAATAACTAAATTTTTGCTAATAACAATTTTGATAGGGATATGATAGCTCTGAGGTTTAATACTAGTTATAACAGTAATACCGGGAGCGTTGGATGATGAAGTCTTATCTTGAGTAAGACAGAAGTTGGGAGAATTATCGTTTTCTGAGTGATAATCCTTAGAATCAGTTACCAACACCTAGGGGAAGAAAATAACTCTTGAAAATCGCCTCTACCCGTTTAGTTCTTGAAAAATGTTGAAGAAATGGCTTAAACCTGTGTTTGATTCCGTTTTATGCACTGGGTGACAGTGTGCATCACGTTCGCGAGGCCACTGTCGCGTTCGCGAAGGGTACTGGCTGCCAAGCCTTCGCATTCGCGAGACCCTACTTGCGTTCGTGATGGTTACTCCCCCTGGCCTTCGCATTCGCGAGACATTGCTCGCGTTCGCGATGAAGGAACGACCAACCCTCCCCCAGGTGTGCCTAACACTACGCGTTTGGGAGGAGCTGGTCGCGTTCGCGAAGGGTAACGCCCTCATCGCTTCGCGTACGCAACTAAGCCTTCGTGTTCGCGAAGAAGAAAACTTCAGCTGCCCAGTTTACTCTTCGCATTCGCGAGTGTACCTTCGCGAACGCGAAGAAGGACATGCCAGAACACCTGCTGCAACAAAATACCAGATTTTCAAAGTCCAAAACATCCCGTGGCCTATTCGAAAATCACCCGAGCCCTCGGGGTTCCAAACCAAACATGCACACAAGTCTAAAAACATCATACGAACTTGCTCGCGTGATCAAATCGCCAAAATAACACATAGAACTATGAATTTAGTACGAAATTAAATGAAATTCTCAAGAACACTTTTAAAATTCCTATCTTCTCAACTGGACGTCCGAATCACGTCAAATCAACTCCGTTTCTCACCAAATTTCACAGACAAGTCTTAAATATCATAACGAACATGTGTCGGGCTCCGAAATCAAAATACGGATCCGGTACTAACAATGCCAAACATCAATCAATTCTAAAAAACAAATAATTTTCAGACTTTTAATTTTCATCAAAAATTCATAACTCAAGCTAGGGACCTCCGAAATCAATTCCGGGCATACGCCCAAGTCCCATAATTCGATACGGACCTATTGGGACCATCAAAACACGGATCCGGGCCCGTTTACCAAATATATTGACCGAAGTCAAATAAAATCAATGTTTTAAGGCATAAATTCTTATTTTCATCAATTTTCAACATAAAAACTTTCCGGAAACCTGCCCGGACTGCACACGCAAATCGAGGAGGGTAAAAAATGAGATTTTAAAGGCTTAAGAGCGCAGATTCGAGTTCTAAAATATAAGATGACCTTTTAGGTTATCACATTTTCCACCTCTAAAACAACCGTTCGTCCTCGAACGGATGTAGAAAAGTACTTGGGCTGGTGAAAAGGTGGGGATATCTACTCCGCATATCAGACTCGGACTCCGAAGTAGCTACCTCAATAGGCTGACCTCTCCACTGCACTCGAACTGAAGGGTAACTCTTTGATCTCAACTGGCGAACTTGCCGGGCTAGAATTGCCATCGGCTCCTCCTCGTAAGTCAAATCCTTGTCCAACTGGACAAAGCTAAAATCTAACACATGGACACATGGAATACCGGATGAACAACTGCTAAACTAGGTGGAAACGCAAGCCTGTAAGCCACCTCTCCCATTCTCTCCAGAATCTCAAAAGGTCCGATATACCTAGTGCTCAACTTGCCCTTCTTTCCGAACCTCATTACACCCTTCATGGGTGATACCCGAAGTAACACTCTCTCTCCGAGCATGAATGTAATATCACGAACTCTACGATCGGCATAAGTCTTCTACTTGGACTGAGCTGTGCGAAGTCTATCTTGAATAATCTTGACCTTATCCAAGACACCCTGTACTAAGTCTGTGCCCAACAACCGAGCCTCTCCCGGCTCGAACCACCCAACTGGAGACCGACACCGCCTACTATATAATGCCTCATAAGAAGCCATCTGAATGTTCGACTGGTAGCTGTTGTTGTAGGCGAACTCTGCAAGGGACAAGAACTGATCCCACGATCCTCTAAAGTCTATAACACATACGCGGAGCATATCCTCCAAGATTTGGATAGTGCGCTCGGACTGCCCGTCCGTCTGAGGATGGAATATTATGCTTAACGCAACCCGCGTACCCAAATCACGTTGTACTGCCCTCCAGAAGTGCGAGGTGAACTGTGTACCTCGATCATATATAATAGACATGGGTACATCGTGAAGACGGACGATCTCTCGAATGTAAATCTCTGCCAACCGCTCTGAGGAATAGGTAACTACCACAAGAATGAAATGCGCTGACTTAGTCAGCCTGTCCACAATGACCCAATCTGCATCGAACTTCCTCTGAGTCCGTGGGAGTCCAACAACAAAATCCATAGTGATACGCTCCCACTTACACTCAGGAATCTCTAACCTCTGAAGTAAACCACAGGTCTCTGATGCTCACACTTTACCTCCTGGCAATTTAGGCCTCGAGCTACATAGGTAACTATGTCTTTCTTCATTCACCTCCACCAATAATGCTGCCTCAAATCTTGATACATCTTGGCGGTGCCCCGATGAATAGAATACCGGGAACTATGGGACTCCTCAAGAATCAACTCATGAAGTCCATCCATATTAGGCACACAAATACGAACCTGCATCCTCAAAACTTCGTCATCTCCAACAGTAACCTGCTTGGCACCACTGTACCGCACTGTGTCTCTAAGGACAAGTAAATGAGGACAGTCATCCTATCGATCTCTGATGCGCTCAAACAAAGAAGACCGAGCAACTGTACAAGCTATAACACGGTTGGGCTCAGAAACATCTAACCTCATGAACTGGTTGGCCAGGGCCTGAACATCCAATGCTAGCAGTCTCTCACTAACTGGAATATAAGCAAGGCTGCCCATACTGGCTAACTTTCTACTCAAGGCATCGGCCACCACATTGGCCTTCCCGGGATGATACAATATGGTGATATCATAGTCTTTCAATAGCTCCAGCCACCTCCCCTCAAATTGAGTTCCTTCTGCTTGAACAAATACTGCAAGCTCCGATGATCTATGAATACCTCACATGGCACGCCGTAAATATAGTGCCTCCAAATCTTCAGCGTGTGAACAATGGCTGCCAACTCTAGATCATGAACAAGGTAATTCTTCTCGTGAACCTTCAGCTGTTGCGAAGCATATGCAATAACCTTGCCACCCTGCATCAATACCGCACCCAGACCAATACGATATGCGTCACAATATACTGTATAAAATCCTGAACCTGTTGGTAACACCAATATCGGTATTGTAGTCAAAGCTGTCCTGAGCTTCTGAAAGCTCGCTTCACATCGTCTGACCACCTGAACGGGGCACCCTTTTGGTTCAATCTAATCAACGGGGCTGCTATGGATGAAAACCCCTCTACAAATCAACGGTAATAGCCCGCCAAACCCAGGAAACTACTGATCTCTATAGCTGATGTGGGTCTAGGCCAGTTCTGAACTGCCTCAATCTTCTTAGGATCTACCTGAATACCCTCTGCTGATACAACGTGACCCAAGAAAGCAACTGAGCCCAACCAAAACTTGCATTTTGAGAACTTAGCATATAACTGGCTGTCTTTCAGAGTCTGAAGAACAATCCGAAGGTGCTGCTCATGCTGCTCTCGACTGTGGGAGTAGATCAAGATATCGTCAATAAACACAACCACAAAGGAATCCAAGTAAAGTTTGAACACCCGGTTCATCAAATCCATGAATACTGCTGGGGCATTTGTCATCCCAAATGACATCACTAGAAACTCGAAATGCCCGTACCGAGTCCGAAAAGCTGTCTTAGGGACATCAGATGCCCTAATCCTCAACTGATGGTAGCCGGATCTCAAATCAATTTTCAAAAACACCCGGGCACCCTAAAGCTAATCAAATAAATCATCAATCCTTGGCAATGGATACTTGTTCTTGATAGTGACTTTGTTCAACTACGAATAATCTGTACACATCCTCATCGATCCATCTTTTTTCTTCACAAATAACACAGGTGCACCCCAGGGCGAGATACTATGTCTAATAAATCCATTATCAAGCAAATCTTGCAACTGCTCCTTCAATTCTTTCAACTCTGGCAGGGCCATGCGATATGGCAGAATGGAAATAGGCTGAGTGCCTGGAGCCAAATCAATGCATAAATCAATATCCCTGTCGGGTGGCATCCCTGACAGGTCTGCAGGAAACACCTCCGGAAACTCATGAACAACCGGCACCGAATCCATGGAAGGAACCTCCGCACTAGAATCGCAGACATAAGCCAAATAAGCTAGACACCCCTTCTCGACCATATGTCGAGCCTTCACATAAGAGATAACCCTGCTAGCAGAATGGCCAAGATTCCCTCTCCACTCTAATCGAGGCAACCCCTGCAAGGCTAAGGTCATCGTCTTGGCGTTACAATCTAATATAGCATGATAAGGTGACAGTCAATTCATACCCAGTATGACATCAAAATCAACCATGTCGAGAAGTAGAAGATCTACACGATTCTCAAGACTCTCAATGGTGACCACACAGGAACGATAAACACAATCTACAACAATAGCATCTCCTACTGGTGTGGACACATAAACAGGAGCACTCAAAGAATCACGGGGCACTACCAAATAGGAAGCAAAATAGGATGACACATAAGAGTAAATAGATCCCGGATCAAATAGAACTGAAGCATCTCTACTGCAAACTGAAAAGGTACCTGTGATAACAACGTCAGATGACTCAGCCTCAGGACTGGCTGGGAAAGCATAACATCGGGGCTGGGCCCCACCACCCTGAACTACGTCCCTGGGATGGCCTCTAACTGGCTGGTCTCTACCTCTAACGACCTGACCTCTACCTCTAACAGCCTGGCCTCTACCTCTGGCTTCCTGACCCCTGCCTCTGGCTGGTGCAGCAACTGGTGACTGAACCATGGCACGAGAACTCTGATGCTGTGAGCCACACGTTGCCCGAGGGAAAAATCTAGCAATGTACCTCGGATCACCACAAGTATAACATAACCTCGGCTGCTGTGACTGCTGACCCTGTCGACCTGAATAACCACCCTGATAACTCTGGAGTGGATTTGCACTAATAGGAGCTAGTGGTGCACCATAGGCTAGCTGGTCGGAATAATGCATATGAGGGCCATGACCACCTGAGGCACCGTGGGATTCCTGGAGCGCTGAATGAAACGTCATGGGAGGATGGCCTCTACCAAAAGTACTTCTGCCTCTAGATGAGGCAGCGCTGAACTCACCAGAATGACTAGGTCTCTTGTCAGACCCCTGACCTCCCTGAGTAAGAACCATTTCGACTCGTCTGGCGGCATTAGCATCCACCCGAAAAGATATATCACTCCTAGTCTCCTTAGCTATCTACAATCTGATAGGCTGAGCAATTCCATCAATAAACCTCCTCACCCTTTCTCTCTCGTTGGGAAACAGAAGAATAGTATGACAGGCCAAATCCACAAAACGTATCTCGTACTGAGTAACAGTCATACCGCCCTACTGGAGACGCTCAAACTGACGGCGACGCTCCTCTTTCAATGTGATAGGCAGAAACTTCTCTATGAAGAGCTGAGAGAACCGGTCCCAAGTAAGAGCAGGCGACCCAGTTGGTCTGGTCAACAAGTAATCTCTCCACCACTTCTTGGCGGAACCAGTCATCTGAAATGCAGCAAAATCGACCCTATTAGTCTCCACTATACCCATGTTTTGTAGGACCTCGTGACAGCTGTTAAGATATTTCCGGGGGGTCCTCTGAAGGAGTACTACTGAAGTGAACAGGAAAGAGCTTGGTAAACCTGTCCAATCACCATAAAGCCTCAGAAGACATAGCTGGCCCATCTTTGACCTGTGCCACAATAACCGGTTGAACTAATCCGACTGGCTGAGCTGTTGGAGCCTGATACTGGGGAGCTATCTGCTCCGGTGCGGGAGTGGTGGGAGTCTGGGCTCCTCTTCTAGCCTGAGAGACTGCTGGTGCCATGGGAAATGCGCCAGTCTGGTCCACACTCTCTATAAGGCCAACCAAACGGACCAAATCGTCCTAAAGTACTGGGGTAGCAATGAACCCCTCCGGAACCTGAGCTGGTCCGACAGGAATAGTCTGAGCTGGAATTTCCTCATCAAGATCTATCTGAGACTCCACTACTGGGGCTGCTGCTCGGGCTCTAGGCTGAGCCCTGCCCCTTCCTCGGCCTCGTCCTCGACCTCTGCCTCGCATAGGAGATGCCACTAGAGGCTCTAGCTACTGCTCAGCTGAGGAAGCGGTATTTGTTCTCACCATATGCGAGAGAATAAGGGTAGACGAGTTCAATCAGCATTGAGAAAGAAAAATCGCATGACAGAGAAGAATATAAGTGAAACTTGTTCCTAAACTTCATAGCCTCTGGAAGATAAGCACAGACGTTTCCGTAACGATCCTCCAGACTCTACTAAGCTTGCTCTTAAATCAAGAGACCTAAGCAACCTAGTGCTCTGATAACAACTTGTCACGACCCAGAATTCCCACCAACGGGACCGTGATGGCGCCTAACATTTCACTTGCTAGGCAAGACAACGTTAGAGAATCATTAAACCAATTCCTTATTTTCATTCAGTAAATAACAATAATTAACTAAGATGAAATATAATAAGTGCGAAATATTATAAAACTGTATTAATTACTACCACCCGGATCTGGAGTCACAATTCACGAGCATTCTAGAATTTACTACAAGTAATAGTCTGAAAGAAATACAACTGTCTGAATAAAAGAAACAGTAGAACA
>AWOL01S0043929.1:0-13521 GCA_000715115.1 Nicotiana otophora | reverse complement strand
GAATGCCTTCTTCTTGGGGTTTCCAGCACTGGTTCCCGCCAAGATATCATGAATGGAGCCAACAAATGCATTGAAGGCCCCTACCTGTTCTTCGCCGACTGAGCCGTCCTGATCTGACTCATCATCGTCAACAGTTTGTTGAGCATTGATTTGTGTATTGGGGCATTGATTGTTCCAATGTTCCCCGCCACAATGACGGCATTCTGATGGGGGCTTCCTCCCTTGATTGTTGTTGACTGATGCAGCAGTGTTGCTGCTTTAGGAAGGAGCCTTAGATTTGGATGTACCTCGATCTCCTCCGTTTCTGTTGGGGCCACCGTTGCTAGGTTGGCTCACGTTGTATCCCCCTCGGACAGGCGGCTGGTGCCTATCCTTCTGAGTTTCCAACTAGTAATCCCCAAGGCACTCTGCAGCTTGAATGGCCTTGGGCAGGGTATCTACCCGTTGTCTTTGCAGCTCCATACGAGCATGAGGTTTCAACCCTTCTATGAATGTGAACAGTTTGTCTTTGTCCCCCATATCTCGTATGTTTAGCATGAGTGCGAAGAATTCACGTACGTAGTCTCGCACCGACCTGGTGTGGCAGAGTTCACGCAACTTTCTCCGTACATTGTATTCCACGTTTTCGGGGAAGAACTGCAGGCGTATGGCGGCCTTCAGTTCTGCCCATGTCTGGAGAGTATCTTCACCGGCCCTGATGGCTTCGTATTTGACTCGCCACCAGAGTTTTGCATCACCCTGAAGATACATGGCAGCAGTTGCTACCTTTTTGGATTCTTCCAACTGTCCAACGGCATCGAAGTATTTCGACGTCGAAGATGAAGTTTTCCACTTCTTTAGCATCCTGGGCTCCGTTGTATGGTTTGGGCTCCGGAATTTTCAACTTTTGTGGCATGGGGGCAATGTTCATGGCACCCCTGATGTGGTTTTCGCCTCCTTTGAGCAGGATTTGAAGGGAAGCATTGACAACATTGAGCTGGCCTGTTAAGTTATTTATGGTTTGCTTCATGACGGTCAGTCTATCTGCCTCTAGTTCCCGATGGGCTAAATCCTCGGCACGCTCATGTTGGAGGTCCTCGAATTTGCCATGAATTTTGGTTGCCTCGACGGCAGCCGTTTCCCGGTCTTCCTCAGAGTTTTGACTGATGTTTGCTATGTCAATTTCTGCCTGCCGCATTCTGCGGTCCAGGTCGTCCAACCTTTGCACTAGGCTAGTTTTTAGATCCGGCAACGTATCCACGATAGGCCGTAATGCGTCAACCGTCTCTTCTAGGGTCGTGATACGATCCCCGTAATTCACCATGGTCAGAAATAGTGATGATGATGGCAATGAGTTCCCTCGTCCGATGTCGAGCCTAGGCTCTGATACCAACTGTTACGCGGTGCCTTCCTGAAGTTCCTTGGAAGGGTGACGTAAGGCTAAGCAACCGATGTCAGTGCGGTTACTATGCGTCAATTGAGGTCCTCTCCGTACGCTAGACTAGATTGTCAGTACCGTACGGCAAAACCAATGTCATGAGTAATTGAGCAGCGAAAAATGAGTAATTGATGATGAAAGCTGATGATTGTATTGATGATGATGAAAGCTATTACAAGATGCAATGCGGTGTCGGGGGGGAGAGACACCAGTACAGAGAATTGTTTGAATGCTTGAATGTTTGAATGCTTTGGTCCCCCTTAATAATGCTTAAAAAAAATAAACCAAAGTTACATGAGTTGACCTAAGAAAGCTGTAGAAGCACACTGAAAATAAATGAAGTAAAACTACTCTATAATTACAATGAAAAGGACTTAGTCTTCTATGGAAGCAAGCCCGATGGTAGCAACTTTGTCTTGAGCATCAGGGTCTGCGCGCGCATTGCTGGGGGCGCGCGCGGCACTATTTGGATCTGCCAGCGGCGGGGCGCTGGTGCTTGGCATTGGGTCTGCGCGCAGAGCACTGTCTGTGCGTGCGGCGTTGTTGGCAACATGATGGTTTGTGCGCGCATCACTGATGGTATTCGCCAGCCGCTGGGCGCTGGCACTGATTATCGGTGGGGCGACAGAGGCGCATGCTCGCTTGTCACTTGGCGCTGCCGAGACCACGGGGTCGACCGTGGCGCTAGGCATTGGGAGGCTTACCGGGACGCCACGGGGCGCGTCCAAGGGGTCATGGGTCGATGATGGAAAGCAACCCATGAATTATATTGAGCTAATACCAGTGATGCTAAAAATAAGGTTCAATTGTTGATGCTAATAGATGCAGATGATATAAATGAGCGAGAAATAATAGATGCATCGTTATGGGTAGGCCTAAGGCTAAAGCAAAATTATATTCATTGAATTGTTCAACAGGTTAGTGACATAGTTAGGCTATCTATTTTGTAAATTAAGTATAATTGGGACGTAATTATACACGTGCATACAACCGCATGTTTTGAAAAATTTTAGGTGCATAAATGACTAAATGATGTTTTGTGTACTTAAGCACGAGGGAACGAGCTTGTGTCATAATCTACATGGCTATTGACCGGATCAAATGATATTTATGGTATTTCTATGTATTATGATCTTCACGTGAAAGTTTATTTCATGTAGGTTGCCAAATGAATAATAAATTTATTGATGACCTATTTGACCTTTAGTGGTGACATAGCTATCATTGAATGTGACTAAAGTTGCTACTAAACATAAAATATTATGAGGCAAAAAAGAAATTCAAAAAAATAGATTTTCGAAAGTTCGCCAAAGAATAATTACTTTCAGGTTACCTAATTAAATTTTGTGATAGTTGTCTTAAAATATCAGCACTTGTGCAACTAAAAATGGGCATAAAGTTAAGGCTATGGCGGCGAAGAGAGTTGCTCTTTTTAAATCTAAAAGGTCACCACTAAAAGTCTGCATTTTAGGTCGCCACTTGAAACAACAGCCTACCATCGACCTTTAATGGCGACTCATTCGGCATTTAGTGGCGACTTTGGTCGCCCAAAGATAATTTATCCTTTCAAAAGCTTCTCTCTTCGCCACAATAGCCGTAACTTTATGACTACTTTATTTGCCACAAATACTATTATTTTTGAGACAAATTTCCTTATCATATTTATGTTCAAGTCATTTCTTATTTAATTTAGACTGCCATTATATCAAATATCAAATTCAATGAATGTTTGGTTTTGAGTTCCTTGAAAAGATTATTCCAACGTATCTATTTAATATAAGATATTCGTTTAATATTTCATTGCTCCTAGAAGTGTAGAGTATATTATCTTTTTGAATCTTGTAATGAATGTGAGAACTAAACTAGCTTAGGCTTTTGTTTGGTGAGCATGCATTTTTTGTGAGGAACTTTAGTGCATTGTAGTTGATTTGAAGTATTGGGTGTGATTCATAAAATTGAAGAACTTGTTAGATGTTATCTTTCAAGTGAGTGTTAATTTTCTCTTCAAAATAAACTATTGTCACGACTCGGAATTCCCACCATCGGGACCGTGATGGCGCCTAACATTTCACTTGCTAGGCAAGTCAACGTTAGAGAATCATTAAACCAAATCCTTATTTCCATTCAGTAAATAACAATAATTAGCTAAGATGAAATATAACAAGTGCGAAATAATATAAAAACTGTATTAATTACTACCACCCGGATCTGAAGTCATAATTCACGATCATTCTAGAGTTTACTACAAGTAATAGTCTGAAAGAAATACAACTGTCTGAATAAAAGAAACAGTAGAACAGAAAAGATAGACGGGGACTTCAAGGTCTGTGAACGCCGACAGATCTACCTTGAGTCTCCGGATAGCGGTCCAATAGCAAAATCTCGATCAACTCGAGCCGGTACCAAAATTTACACAGAAAGTGTAGAGTACAGTATCAGTACAACCGAACCCATATACTGGTAAGTGTCGAGCCTAATCTCGACGCAGTAGTGACGAGGCTAAGGCAAGGCACCTACAAATCAACATGTACAGTTTAACAATGTATATACATATAACAGTAATGAAGAATTAGACAAGAGATATCGAGAGGGGTAAACATGCTGGGGGAAATACGAGATAAAGAACTATAGCAGAATGATAACTGGAACAACCAATATATTATGAATCAACAGGAACACGAATACAGTAAAGAAAAAATGCACGGCATCACCCTTCGTGCTTTTACTCTCAATCTCACCATAAAATCAATAGAAATGGCACGACATCACCCTTCGTGTATTAACTCTCATATCATAGCACGACATCACCCTTCGTGCATTGACACTCGCAATATGGCACAGCATCACCCTTCGTGCTTTTACACTCACAATATGGCACGTCATCACCCTTCGTGCATTAACACTCACAATATGGCACGACATCACCCTTCGTACATTAACACTCTTCCTTACCATAATGCAATGAATCAATAACAACAGGGAGATAAAATAACAAGTACAAGCTTTACTTCAACATTTAATTTTACAATATCAATATCAATTTTGAAATAAATACTCAATTATCACCAGAAGATCCGTAAGCATGATAAGAATTATTAATTTAACAACACTAGTATAAACACGTAGCAATTAGGCATAGGAAAGAGATAATATAAGAAAAACGAGAGAAAACAGGGAAAATAGGTGAATTGGCAGCGCATAAGTACTCGTCACCTCACATATACGCCGCTCACATAAGTTTCACATAGCAAATAATCTGAGGTTCCTAATTCCCTTAAGTCAAGGTTAAACATAACACTTACCTTGCTCTGAAGACCACTTAATACTCAATCACAACTTTCCCTCTAGAATTCACCTCCAAACCACTCGTATCTATTCAAAAACGACTCAATAATATCAAATATTACTAAAGGAATTAATTATATTGCATAAATTTAGATTTCCCAAATTTTCCTCCAAAACGTTAAAAATCGACCCCGGACCCGCTTGGTCAAAACACGAGGTTCAGACCAAAATCCATTTACCTATTCACCCCCGAGCCCGGATATATAATTAATTTTGGAATCCGACCTCAAATTGACGTCTAAATCCCCAAATTTCTAAAATCCCTAGTTTCTACCCTAACCCCTAATTCTACCATGAAAACTCTAGATTTTAGGTTGATAATTCATAAATTATAATGGGTAATTGAAAAAACATGGTTTAGAATCACTTACCAACACTTTGGGGAAGAAAATGACTCTTGCAAATCGCCTCTCACCGTTTGGTTTTTGAGAAAATGAATTTTTTGGCTAAATCCCGTATTTGGATTATGTTAAGTGTTGGACGACAGTGTTCATCGCGTTCGCGAGAACACTATCATGTTCGCGAAGAGTATAGGCTGCCAATTCGCGTAGGCTATCCTGGCCTTCGCGTTCGCGAGAATCGCTCGCGTAATGGCCACATCGCTTCGCGTTTGCGACCAAGCCTTCGCGTTCGCGAAGAAGAAAATTCTGGCCTCATCAGTTTACTCTTCGCGTTCGCGGGAGTACCTTCGCAAACGCGAAGAAGGACATGCCAGAACACCTGCTATCGCAAAATACCAGATTTTTCCAAGTCCAAAACATCCTGTGGCCTATCCAAAACTCACCCGAACCCTCGGAGCTCCAAACCAAACATGCACACAAGTCTAAAAACATCATACTAACTTGCTCGCGCAATCAAATCGCCAAAATAACACCTAGAACTACAAATTTAGCACCAAATCAAATGAAATTCTCAAGAACACTTTAAAATTCTTATTTTCTCAACTGGACGTCCGAATCACGTCAAATCAACTCCGTTTCTCACCAAATTTCACAGACAAGTCTTAAATATTATAATGAACATGTACTGGGCCCCGAAACTAAAATATGGACCCGGTACTAATAATGCCAAACACCAATCAATTCTTAAAAATAAATAATTTTTAGACTTTTAATTTTAATCAAAAATTCATAACTCGAGCTAGGGACCTCCGAATTTGATTCCGGGCATACTCCTAGGTCTTATAATTCGATACGGACCCACTGGGACCGTCAAAATACAGATCTTGGACCGTTTACCAAAAATATTGACCGAAGTCAACTAAAATTAACTTTTAAGGCAAAAATTATTATTTTCATAATTTTTCAACATAAAAGCTTTCCGGAAACACGCTCGGACTGTGCACATAAATCGAGGAGGGTAAAAATGAGATTTTTAAGGTTTAAGAGTGCAGAATTGAGTTCTAAAACATAAGATGACCTTTTGGGTCATCACATTCTCCACCTCTAAAACAACCATTCGTCCTCGAACGGACATAGAAAAGTATCTGAGTTGGTGAAAAGGTGGGGATATTTATTCCGCATATCGGACTCGGACTCCCAAATAGCTGTCTCAACAGGCTGACCTCTCCACTGCACTCGAACTGAAGGGTAACTCTTTGATCTCATCTGGCAAACTTTCGGGCTAGAATAGCCACCGGCTCCTCCTCGTAAGGCAAATCCTTGTCCAACTGGACATAGCTGAAATCTAACACATGGGACTCTTCGGCATGATACTTTCGAAGCATGGACACATGGAATACCGGATGAACTGATGACAACCCCGGTGGTAATGCAAGCCTGTAAGCCACCTCTCCCACTCCATAATCTCAAAAGGGCCGATATACCTAGGGCTCAACTTGCCCTTCTTTCCGAACCTCATTACGCCGTTCATGGGTGATACCCGAAGCAACACTCTCTCCCCGACCATGAATGCAATATCACAAACTCTGCAGTCGGCATAACTCTTCTGTCTGGACTGAGCTGTGCAAAGTCGATCCTGAATAATCTTGACCTTATCCAAGGCATCCTGTACTAAGTCTGTACCCAAAAACCGAGCCTCCCCTGGCTCGAACCACCCAACTGGCGACCGACACCACCTACCATATAATGCCTCATAGGGAGCCATCTGAATGCTCGACTGGTAGTTGTTGTTGTAGGCAAACTCTGTAAGGGGCAAGAACTGATCCTACGATTCTTCGAAATCTATAACACATGCGCGGAGCATATTCTCCAAGATCTGAATAGTACGCTTGGACTGCCCGTCCGTCTGAGGATGGAATGTTGTGCTCAACTCAACCCGCGTACCCAACTCACGTTGTACTGCCCTCCAAAAGTGCGAGGTGAACTGCGTACCTCGATCAGAAATGATAGACACGGGCACACCGTGAAGACGGACGATCTCACGAATGTAAATCTCTGCCAACCGCTTCGAAGAATAGGTAACTGCCACAGGAATAAAGTGTGCTGACTTGGTCAGCCTGTCCACAATGACCCAAACTGCATCGAACTTCTTCTGAGTCCGTGAGAGTCCAACAACAAAATCCATAGTGATATGCTCCCACTTCTACTCAGGAATCTCTATCTTCTGAAGCAAGCCACCAGGTCTCTGATGCTCACACTTTACCTACTGGCAATTTAAACACCGAAATACATATACAACTATGTTTTTCTTCATTCGCCTCCACCAATAATGCTGCCGCAAGTTTTGATACATCTTGGCGGCGCCCGGATGAATAGAGTACCGGGAACTGTGGGCCTCCTCAAGAATCAACTCACGAAGTCCATCCACATTAGGCACACAAATACGACCCTGCATCCTCAAAACTCCATCATCTCCAACAGTAACCTGCTTGGCACCACCGTGCCGCACTATGTCTCTAAGGACAAGCAAATGAGGATCGTCATACTGCAGATCTCTGATACGCTCAAACAAAGAAGACCGAACAACTGTACAAGCTAAAACACGGCTGGGCTCAGAAATATCCAACCTCACGAATTGATTGGACAAGGCCTGAACATCCAATGCAAGCGGTCTCTCACCAACTGGAATATATGCAAGGCTGCCCATACTCACAACCTTTCTACTCAAAGCATCGACCACCACATTGGCCTTTCTGGGGTGATACAAAATGGTGATATCATAGTCTTTCAACAACTTTAACCATCTTCTCTTCCTCAAATTGAGATCTTTTCGTTTGAACAAAAACTTTAGGCTACTATGATCAGTAAATACCTCACACGAGACACCGTAGAGATAATGCCTCCAAATCTTCAGTGCATGAACAATGGCTGCCAATTCTAAGTCATGAACAGGATAATCCTTCTCGTGAACTTTCAACTGCCGCGATGCATATAAAATCACCCTGCCATCTTACATTAATACTGCACCAAGCCCGATGTGAGATGTACCACAATACACCATATAAGATCCTGAACCTGTGGGTAGTACCAATATTGGCGTTGTAGTCAAAGCGGTCTTGAGCTTCTGAAAGCTCAACTCACACTCGTCCGACCATCTGAATGGGACACCTTTCTGGGTCAGTCTGGTCAATAGGCTTGCTATAGATGAAAACCCTTCTACGAACCGACGATAATAACCTACTAAACCCAGGAAACTCATGATCTCTGTAACTGAAGTAGATCTAGGCCAATTCTGAACAGCCTCAATCTTCTTAGGATCCACCTTTATGCCTTCTGCCGATACAAGATGCCCCAAAAAGGCAACTGAGTCTAACCAAAACTCACATTTTGAAAATTTGGCATATAACTGATTATTCTTCAAAGTCTAAAGCACACTATGAAGATGCTGCCAATGCTCCTCTCGACTGCTGGAGTAAATCAAGATATCATCAATGAATACAACCACAAAAGAACCCAAATAGGTCTTGAACTCCCGATTCATCAAATCCATAAGTATTGTTGGGGTGTTGGTAAGCCCAAATGATATTACTAGGAATTCGTAATGCCCATACCGAGTCCGAAAAGCTGTCTTAGGGACATCAGATGCCCTAATCTTCAACTGATGATAACCAGACCTCATAATTATTTAGCCGAATTAACGAGTCATATTTAACGCCACCTGGGCGGGCACCTATCTCGTAGGTTAAAACTCAATAATTACAAAATAAATTTGGCAAGTATGCATAGAGAATTTCATAAAAGAATTTTCAATTAGACCTAACAGGCATGACTCCCTATTATTGCTATAGTACAACTTTAATTTCACAAGGGAGAACTTAAACACAAGAAGTTTCCTCACAAGGATCTCGTCCTTATATAACTTCCACCGCAGCTCATAGCCCGGTTTAAACATATCAATTTATATTAAAGTGTGAGGATCTCGTCCTCAGTTCAGAATCACAAGTAATATGCACATCGTGCCAATCAAAAATTTCAATTTTCTTCTTTTAAATAATTTCAGTTACACCAAATCACAACACATAATGAACCCCACACTGGTATGGCATATAATTCACAATTTGTAATTCATTATCCGAAAATTACATCAAAACTTACCGAAATGGGTAACAGAAAGCCACATTTAGCCTCACAACTCTTATTAGTGACCAACATGGAATGATAGGCGTAGTTATCTCCATAGAATCTCCCAACAGGAGTAAATACATAAGTAGATTATAGAATCACGAAGCTCACTCATAAATGGAGCACAATAGGAGGACTCGTTTCGATACGCAGAACCGAATCAAGTTAAGGAAATTATTCCTTTATATTAAATCGAAGTCATACCTGTGATGACACCATCTGATGTAGCGACCTCCGCCATACCATAAAACAAATATAATAACGACTGGGTCTCCACCTCTAAGACGCCTTCTACCCGCCTATCCTCCACCCCTAACTGATCGTGTGGGTGGTGTAGTAACTGCAATGGGGCACGTATGGGGCACGTAACCTGAGTGCTTTGATGAAACATATCTCTCCCAAGTTTGGGATAATTTTCTCATGATGTGCCTAGTATCACCGTATTCATAACAACCCATTTGCGGGTTTGGCTGTCATATTGAGTATGTGCCAGATAACTGGAATGACCATTTGTAGGAACTCATGTCGGTGGTGCATTAAAAGAACTTACTAAAGCACTCCGGGTAATTCGATATACGGACTGGGCTGGCCGACTGCCCGAGCCCCGGCCATAATGATTTATACCTGTAGAGTAAAATCCACTAAATCCCCCAGAACCTCGAGACGTCTTGGTCTCCTTAGTTTTCTTTTTTTTTCCTCACCCCGAATACGTTCTAATATCTTGGCAATTTCTACCACTAGTGGAAATGAAGAATTAAAGTGTAGCTCCCGAGTTGTACAAAATTTTACGATTATAATTGGGTCCTTCAATGAGTCTGTGGACTCGCTCTCTGGCTATAGGAAGCAAAGTAGGAATATGACGGGCTAACTTATTGAACCTGATGGCATATTATGACACCGTCATAGTGACCTGACGCAACCATTCAAACACTATGCGCCACGCATTACGGAGAGTCCGGGAACAAACTCTTTCAAAAGTGTTTCTGAGAACTGAGCCAAGTGAACGGTGTTGCATTGGCTGGTCTGCCCTCTTCATAGGCTTGCCACGGACACCTGTGGAGAATTATCTCTCCCAAGGCCAATTTCTTCTTTTGTTATGCTGACTCAACACTGTTGAGCTGACCCATTTCTTAACATACTCTTCAATTCTTCTCAGAGGTAACCCTTACCCCTATTTATACACAACGATTACAAAAGTAGAGCTCCATACAGATAAATCTTGGCACGAACCACATAGTCCAGAATCTCGTCAACCACTGTACTTCCTCCGAAGCATCCCAAAATCCGCAACCATGGCATCCACGCTGAGTAGACCTTCTGTAAATTTAAAGTTGTTTCTCTAACTCCTTGGGTAATTAAGTATAGGATTATTAAGTAGGCATACATACCGCAAGTCCCAACCTTATCCTCTACAAAATCTCCGGCCTTAAACATGTGTAAATTTTGGAGGAACCTTTAAGTACCATATATATACGTTTAAGGCCAAAACTGATATAACACATGACCCCGCAATCCATCCATTGATAGTAGACTCCCCCACTCAACGCGAAGTCATAATTCACCATGCCCGATGATCCATAATATTAACCTTCATAGCTCGTATAAATCAACCAGATGTCAAGGTCCGTTGTACCCCCATATGATTCACTGGGTGGTCTCTCAACGCCCCCTCATCTTTAGTAGGAACCACACGTTGAGGCAATGTTTGAGCATCTCTGGCTCTCTCGTAGTCCATCTGCGGCATCACGAACCATTGACGCACAACTGATACCGAGTGCGCAATGTCATACACGAGTGGATGCAAAGGAATACGAGATATATTTTTCAAGATAAAGCAATGCCGCATGATAAGGAATGAAAGAAGTGATATTGTTCCTAAATTTCATAGCCTCTGAGAGATAAGTACAGATGTCTCCGTACTGATCCTTCAGACTCTATTAAGCTTGCTCGTGACTCGTGAGACCTATGTAACCTAGTGCTCTGATACTAACTTATCACGATCCGTAATTCCCACTGACGGGACCGTGATGACACCTAACATTTCACTTGCTAGGCAAGCCAACGTTAGAGAATCATTAAATCAAATCCTTATTTCCATTCAGTAAATAACAATAATTAGCTAAGATAAAATATAATAAGTGCGGAATAATATAAAAACTGTATTAATTACTACCATTCGGATCTGGAGTCACAATTTACGAGCATTCTAGAGTTTACTATAAGTAATAGTCTGAAAGAAATACAACTGTCTGAATGAAAGAAACAGTAGAACAGAAAAGATAGACGGGGACTTCAAGGTCTGTGAACGTCGACAGATCTACCTTGAGTCTCCAGATAGCAGTCCAATAGCAAAATCTCGATCAACCCGAGCCGGTACCAAAATTTGCACAGAAAGTGCAGAGTGCAGTATCAGTACAATCGACCCCATGTACTGGTAAGTGTCGAGCCTAACCTCGACGAAGTAGTGACGAGGCTAAGGCAAGGCACCTATAAATCAACCTGTACGGTTTAACAATGTATATACAAATAACAGTAATGAAGAATTATACATGAGATATCGGGAGGGGGAAACATGCTGGGGGGAAATACGAGATAAAGAACTACAGCAGAATGATAACTGGAACAACCAATATATTATGAATCAACAGGAACACGAATACAGTAAAGGAAAAATGCACGGCATCAGCCATCGTGCTTTTACTCTCAATCTCACCATAAAATCAATAGAAACGACATGACATCACCCTTCGTGCATTAACTCTCATATCATGGCACGACATCACCCTTCGTGCATTAACACTCGCAATATGGAACGACATCACCCTTCGTGCTTTTACACTCACAATATGGCACGACATCACCCTTCGTGCATTAACACTCACAATATGGCATGACATTACCCTTCGTGCATTAACACTCACAATATGGCACGACATCACCCTTCGTGCATTAACACTCTCTCTTACCATAATGCAATGAATCAATAACAATAGGGAGATAGAATAACAAGTACAAGCTTTACTTCAACATTTGATTCCAGAATATCAATATCAACTTCGAAATAAATACTCAATTATCACCAGAAGATCTATAAGCATGATAAGAACGATTAATTTAACAACACTAGTATAAACACGTAGCAATTAGGCATAGGAAAGAGACAATATAAGAAAAACGAGAGAAAACAGGGAAACAAGTGAATTGGCGGCGCATAAGTACTCGTTACCTCACATATACGCCGCTCACATGAGTTTCACAAAGCAAATAATCTGAGGTTCCTAATTCCCTCAAGTCAGGGTTAGACATAATATTTACCTTGCTCCGAAGGCCACTTAATACTCAATCACAACTTTTCCTCTAGAATTCACCTCCAAACCACTTGTGTCTATTAAAAAATGACTCAATAATATCAAATATTGCTAAAGGAATTAATTACATTGCATAAATTTAGATTTCCCAAATTTTCCTCCAAAAAGTTAAAAATCGACCCCGGACCCGCTTAGTCAAAACCCGAGGTTCGGACCAAAATCCATTTACCAATTCACCGCCGAGCCCGGATATATAATTAGTTTTGGAAAATTAAGGTCTAAATCTCCAAATTTTCGAAATTCCTAGTTTCTACCCTAACCCCTAATTCTACCATGAAAACTCTAGATTTTAGGTTGATAATTCATGAAATGTAATGGGTAATTGAAAGAAAATGGTTTAGAATCACTTACCAACACTTTGGGGAAGAAAATGACTCTTGAAAATCGCCTTTCACCGTTTGGTTTTTGAGAAAATGAATTTTTTGGCTAAATCTCATGTTTGAATTCTATTAAGTGCTGGGTGACAGTGTTCATCGCGTTCGCGAGAACACTGTCGCGTTCGCGGAGAGTATAGGCTGCCAAGCTTTCGCGTTCGCGTAGGCTATCCCTCCTGGCCTTCGCGTTCACGAGACATCGCTCGCGTTCGTGATGAAGGAAAGACTGACGCCCCCCTCCCCCCCTCCCCCGTGCCTAACACTATGCATTCATGATGAGCTTGTCGCGTTCGCGAAGGGAAACACCCCTATCGCTTCGCGTTCGCGAGACATCGCTTCGCGTTCGCGAGACATCGCTCGCGTAACGCCCCCATCGCTTCGCCTTTGCGACCAAGCCTTCGCGTTCGCGAAGAAGAAAATTCCGGCCTCATCAGTTTACTCTTCGCGTTCGCGGGAGTACCTTCGCGAACGCGAAGAAGGACATGCCAGAACAC